>CAUYSK010070902.1:0-42838 GCA_963575035.1 Avahi laniger
TCCTGCCTCAGCCTCCCGAGTAGCTGGGACTACAGGCATGAGCCACCATGCCTGGCTAATTGTTTTCTATATATATTTTTAGCTGTCCAATTAATTTCTTTCTATTTTTGGTAGAGACGGGGTCTCGCTCTTGCTCAGGCTATAAATAACATTTTTATTAAAAAAATATTTTCCAAAACAAAAAAAATATTTAGCGAGCAGAGAAGCATTATTCTTACATTTTCACAAATCTCTTTGATGTCTGGCTTAATGTAAGATGAGTGGCCTCTCCTATCTATATTCCATGTGTTGTGATATCACATGTCACGTAGCCTCTGGAAAACTCCACTGTACACTGATGAGAGGAAGAAGGTGGAAAAGGCTAATGACACATTGTTATTATTTCAAATATGAAACGCTTCATGAATTTGTGTATCATCCTTGTGCAGGGGTCATAGTAATCTTTTCTGTGTGGTTCCGATGTTAGTACATACTGCCAAAGCAAGCACAGTATTATTTTGAAAATAGTTTTGATCTTGTAGATCACCAAAGTATCCAAGGAACCCCCCAGGGGTGCCAGGGCTGCACTTTGAGAACCACTGATCTAGGCAGCGGGGGATCGATAGAATGCTCCCTCTCCCCAGGAAGGCAGTCTAACAGTATGTCTCAAGGGCCATAAAAACATTAGTGCCTGTTGACACAGGGATTCCCCTCCCCTTTGGGGAACATATTTTAAAATGATAATTCCAAAGGAAGAAAAAATTGCCTACATGATCTATATTCGAGGAAGGTTAAATAAATGCTGGTATATCCACTTCATGTTATGTGGTTCAAAGGATAATTATAAAGACTATGTATTAGCATGGAAGGAATATAAATAGCTCTAAGTGAAAAAAGCAAATTGTTAATATGTAACTGACCCTTCACTGTGCCTGCCGGTCTCAGACTTGCTGTGTGTGGAGACAAAGCCCTAAAGGAATCGAGGGAAAGTGGGTTCTGTTTGGTATATGGGGCACGGGATTAGGGGAGCGTGTTTTCTTTTCTTTTTGGTGTATTGTCAATGTTTATTTTGATGTCCATTTTCTGTAATAAGTAAGAACGAAAATAAGGACCCTCTAATCTGTCTTGCTTCCCAGTTCCGTGCGTTTGGCGAGCGCAGAGCAGTCGGTCACCTGCAGCCTGCGTGCAGCAAAGAGGGAGGGAGGCAGGAACCCAGGGGAGTGTCAGGCCTGGAGGGGCTGGTAGCTCAGCTCAGTCTGTGGTTCTCTTTTCGTGCAGACAGATGTTCCCTTTTCTTGGGGGCACAGGAAACCTTTGCTAAGCGGCTGTCATCAGAGGCTTGCAGAGACCAATGGCAGAAGACCAGGTGTGAGGGGCTGTGCTTCACCTCGCCGAGGGAGGGAAGAAACCGGGAGGGCAACTGCAGCGCCCAAGACCTCCAGGAGAAAACCGAGGTCGGGGGCCACACTCGTGTCACAAAGCAGCCCGAGGAGGGCCGCTGGGTGGTCCTTGGCACAGAGAGAACAGGTGCTGTGGGCTCCAAGGGGGAGCTTGGCAGACACCAAAGTCACCAGGGCCTGGTGAGGTGGGATGCGGAGAGTTTCTGGTAGGCAGAAACAGGGCCGGGTCTGTTTTTAGGAAGCCTCCCTGTAGCCGGGTGCAGGCTGCGTTGGGAGTTGGGGGACCAGTTGAAGTTGAACACAACAGTACTTTATTTTTTTTATTTTTTTTTATTTTTATTTATTTATTTATTTTTTTGAGACAGAGCCTCACTCTGTTGCCCGGGCTAGAGTGCCGTGGCGTCAGCCTAGCTCACAGCAACCTCAAACTCCTGGGCTCAGGAGATCCTCCTGCCTCAGCAGGAGGCAGACTTCTCAGTCGGGATAACCACTTTCCTGCCGGGTGAGAGCTCCGGCTCTGAAGACAGACTGTCTGCTGGGGCTTCTTCAGAATTCACAGTTCACGGGTCAGGGGCGCCTGGTCCCCTTGGGCTGATGGCCTGGAGTCTGCAGATGATTTTGAAGTGAATGCAGTTTGTCAGGAAACTCCAACCTTGAGCTCTGAATGTTAACGCCAAGGGTGGGTACCAGGAGGGAGGGGCAGAGTGTAAGCAAGACCTCCACTAAGCTGTTGGCCCCCTTCCTTTCTCCCTCCATCTGGCTGCTGCCAAAGAGCCAGGCAAGAACCTGCCGCTGGGAGGCTGCAGCTGCCCCAGGCCATTTGCATGTACCTCTCAGATCCCAGCAGGACTCCAGGGGAGCCATCCAGCTCAGGGAGGGGTGGACTGGAGCTTTCTGGTGCCTGGCAGGACACTTTGGCCCTGGGCCTGCTGGACATAGTTCCACATGCTACTGGGGCTGAGAGTGGCAGGCCGGGGAGATGTCTGAGGGTGGGGGCAGTGGCGGCCCCTCCCTGGACACACCCCTCCTCCCTAAGTGCCTGATGTCACTTCGGTGTGCGGCTGCCTCTCACTGCTACAGCCTGCATGCCCCTCGGGTGGGGAGGGATGGTGGCACTGGCTCTCCTCCCAGAACAAGGACCTCCTCTGCTCACTGTGCCTGGGGGACCCCGGCTGGCCACGCTGAGTTGCCCAACTCGATCCTTGTCTGACTTGACCTCGGCTCCTCGTTCCCATTAGAACACACACTCGTCTGCACCCCGGGTCCCTCTTCTCCTCCATGGGTAAATGGATACATCTGGCCTTCTTACTGCCAGAGATCCACAGACACCCTCCAGCCTCCTGCTCAGGTGCCCTGGAAGATACCCCTTTGTGTGTCTATGGAGCCAGTGGTATGTGGCCAGGCACCTGCGGGTGCAGTCTTCTCAGGGTAACGAGGTGGACCGCTTCTGGGAAGAAAACCTCAGATCACCTTCACCCTCTTTGGTTTGGAAACGTCTTGGGGAAGCATCTAGGGCTCAGCATTCCCTGGCTCCAGATTGCACCATTCCTGAGTGTGCTCCTCTCTGTGACCTGCACATCCCCCGGCTCCCCCAGGCACCAGCACGTCAGACGGGGTACACCGAGAGCAGAGCTGCGCACTGCCCACCCAAGTAAGGAAATCAGTGACCCAGCTCCTTGGAGCCCTTGGGAAGGAGCCTGGGGCAAGGTAAGCCGGGGGTGCTCTGAGGCTCAGCCTGGGCCCCAGGGCTGCAGGGACCAGGGAGAGCTCCGGGGTAGGTTTGCGGAGTTCTCGTTGTTGGCCAGTCAGACCCATCGCTCTCCATCTCAAAAACTTGCCGTCTTAAGGGAGCCTTCTGTGCTAGATGCTTCCACTCCCCAGGTGGGGAGGTGGGAGCCATGTCGTGGCTGCCTTTCTTCTCCACGTACTACTAGGGAGCCATGCTAAAAGGCCAGGTCCTCCTAGAGTTGTTCACTGACACCTGGAAGAGACGCAGCAGGACTCAAGGCTCTCAGGAACAAATTAGTGGACCCAGAGGCTTTATTTCCTCCTGCCCCAAACTGCATCCTTCAAATGCCCAGGGAGAGCAAAAAGAAGCAGCAGGCAAATCCCCGAGATGCCATGGAGTGCACAGGGCTGCGGTGCTACCGCCAGCGTGGGACAGGAGGCCCCCAGCTCCTTATGCCGCCTCCAAGCTCTGCCTCCGCCAGCCGCTCCGGGTTCCTGGAGAGCCACGGACTTCCCAGCGCTGATGGAGTAAAGCCAAATGCACACCTGGAATCTTCATTTCCTCTCTCTCTGATGCCAGCCTCCCCAGCACCAGTCTCACTGCCCTAACCTTTCCTTCACGTGAAAGTATTCCCCATCAGGAATATTCAAACATTTCCACCAGGAAATAGCAATATATATATATATATATTAGCAGTATTTTTTAATATTGTATAAAATATTTGCTAAAGTCATTTCACAGAAAAACAATAAAAGACCAGGTTATACAGGACTGGCTCGACCATTTTTTTGTGTGTGTGTGGTCATCTGGTTACAGAAAGAGAATTATGCTTCTTACATAGTATACAAGTAAAAGGTGTTACATGGTCTTCCAGAGAAAATTGATTCCATATGAAGCCCATCCAGATGACATCACTTCCTCAAATGGCAGGTAAGGAGGTCCTTGCCTGCCTGGCTTCTTTTATGTGACATTTTACAAAACTCCCCAATTGTTAGTATGAGAATGAGTCTTACCAAATTATAAAAAATTCAGATATCTTGTTCTACTGGGTAACTTTTCTCTATTCTATTTGGTGGTACTGACATTATCTGTGTTTCACAGTTTATAGAAATTAACATGACGTTCTCTTAGATGAGGTCTTTGCAGTCCCACCGACAGTGTGTAAGCGTTCATTTCTCTCTGCATCCACACCAATCTCTGTTGTTTTTGGACTTTTTAATAAAAGCCATTCTAACAGCGGTAAGGTGATATTTCATTTTTGGATTTGGGATGCTCAACCAGTAAGTATAATGCAAATATTCCAAAATCTGAAAAAATCTGAAATCTGAAACACTTCTTGTTCCAAGTGTTTCATATACGGGATACTCAACCTGTGTCTCCATCCCGCGGTATCTAATTACTACGGATGGGGCATCTTCTTTGGGTACTCCGCACTTGTGGTCCAACATGGAACTGCTCTCCTTCCAGCCCAACCCTGGGCCCAGTGCTGCATCTCCTTTGGGATCCCCCCAGGATCCATCTAGTTTCAGTGTCAGAAACTGAGGCGCTGCTGTTGACTCCATAGCATTCTTCCTCTCACACTACTCGAGTTGGTCCCCTGGCCCATCAGTTCTCCTTCTAATCACTCCTGGAGTCTACACACCCTTCTCTCCCTTCTTTACTTCTCCGCCACCCTCAGTTCTGGCAGCATCCCAGAAGCATTAGTGTATAAACAATGTTTCATTTATTTTTGCGTCCCAGGTGCTGTGCAAATAGTAGGTCCTCAACAGATGTTTTTATCAGTGGACTGAAACCTAATACTTAAACTTGGCTTTTCTCAAATGGCAAATTAGCAGGAGTGTATCCTCAATGTCAAATTCAATAAACCTGGTTCATTCTGCTTCCACAAAATTCCATTCTACTTTGACGAACAAGATAGCAAATGCTTGAGGTAGCAACTTTATCCTCTGTGGCTAGGTAGATTTCTATTGCAATACACCTATGTGATTACAATTTTCATTTGCCCATTTTCCAGAAACATTGGAAAAGAAAAATGTTCCCACAAATTTATCTTCCTCTCACCACTACCATTTCCTTTCTTGTGTATTTCCCATTAATCTGTCAAATGTTTATTTATTTACACAGTTGTAATCATAGTAAAAAATTCATCTAAATTTATTTTTTAAAATATAGCTACTGTATAACTCCACATAGCTAGATATCTAATAAAATGCATTCACACAGAATATGCCATAGTTAACCAAATATTTCACTTTTGAAAGCAATACGTTTTTCATTCCTCATATATCATTCTCCATTGCATCATTCCTTAGTTGTTTTTATTGGGTTTGGGGCTCTTAGAAAACCTTTTGGGTTAGTAACAGTCCAAATGCAGACGGCAAGAATATTTTCAAATTCTTCTCCACCTGCACCCTGAAGTGGTCGGGAGGTCTTGGGGTTTCACCCTGGCCCATGGGCTGCCATGAGTGTGAGTGTGCCCACAGAGTAGAGAGGTGATTGCCAAAGGTCCCTGTCACTGCTCACTCCAAGCTTGCCAGCACCCTGCCTCTGGCCCTGCTGGGGTCTCTTTTGAATGACCTGCCACCTTCTCTCCTGCTCAGTGCACTTGGTGAGGAATGCTCGAGAGGCCGGGCTGGGGCCATGCAGAGGGACAAGGAGGTCAGAAGCCAGATGTGAGGTGCAGAGCCACATAGGATCTGTGAGTGGGCTCAGGTGTGCAGTTGTCTGAGAGTGTGTGTGTTTCCGAGTGCATGCTCGTGAGGATTGCAGTTTCCTGACTTTAGATCTCTGTCCATTCCTGTGATTTGTCTCTATTGTAACCTATGTGGTTTCTCGTGTACCTGTGGGAACATAAGCATGTGTGCGTATGAATTCATGTGCTTCTGGGTGTCTTCGGATGAATTTGTGCCTGTGAGCATGTGTGTACTTTGGGGTATTTTTGTGTGTCTCTGAATGTGTGTTTCTGGGTTAGGGTACGTCTCTGGGTGTGTACGTGGGTGTGTCTAGGTGTGTGTGTGTGTGTGATCTTCTGTATTTGGATGAATGTGTGTGTGACTCTGAGTGTGCGTTTCTGTATTAGGATGTGTCCCTCGGCGTGTGTGGGGTGCCTGTGCACATATATGTGTGTGTGTTAGTGTCTGGGTGGGTGTGCACAGTGCTGGCAAGGGGAGGCCACAACACACAACACAATTATTCTGGCCCCTAGGACTGAACTAATTGGGCAAAACCCCTTTTATGGCCAAAGCGAGTCACCCATGTGAGGCCCCCTTGGAGCTAGTTGTTAAGAAGGAAAAACATCCTGATGGGGAAAATAATAACGAACAGGCCTGTGGAGGCCCGTCGTCCTACGCTCGCTGGGGCCTCGACGGCCAGGAGGCTGTGCTGGGCTGGGGCAGCCACTGGGACCACACACTTTGGTTTCCTGAGACGGGCCTGTCTTCGTGTAACCTGACGCCCCTTCTCTGATGTGTTCCAGACATTCCCAAGTGCCGGTCACCAAGCACAGCTGAAGTAACACACACCCCTTTGTGTGGCCACAGCCCAGGGAGCCTTTTCTTGGAAATGCAGTCACTGTGGTGCTGAAACCGAGGTGCCTGCCAGCCAGCTCCGAGGGAGAGAGGAAAAGTCCCCCCGCCCCAGGGTTTCCTCCGAGACCCACGTGTCTTGGGCATGAAGGGGCCTGTATGTCGTTTGTCCAGGCGGGAGCACGAGGGGACTTGTGTGCACCCTGGGAACCGGTGAGGCTTGGGGCACCTGGGCACATTCAGGGAAGCAAGGATCCTGGGGGTGGGGGGTGGCAGACGCCAAAACCGAGCAGGACAGTGCCCTTCCCTGGGCGGGGAGTCAGAGTGGGAAACCCCAGAACTGAAGAGAGGGGCCAGTCCCCAGAGGTCTCTTGCTGACCTGCAGCGGCCAGCTCATCCACACCTGTCAGGGAGCACGGACAGTCCAGAGTCCCCCGGAATCCCTTCGGTCCTGGGCAAACCCAAGCAGGTGGTCGCCCTCACCGACCCCAGGTAGCACACGGGGCCATGCTGAGGAGCCCCAGCGCTTAACCATCCTGAGGGGGCTGGCTCCTGCCCACGAGGTGATCCCAGACCCCCAGTGTGCTGTGGGACTGGGGCAGGGGGGTCTGGGGGTTTTGCTGACCGTCACAGGCTGGGCAGGGCTGGGTGTCCCCGGGTCTTTCTGGCCTGTGTCCGCCTTCCCTGGCACCAAGAGCTCGGTGGAGACTTGCACTGTTGACAGAGGCTGGTCATCTCACATTTGGTCTCTGGGCCTGCCTCCCTGGGGGACAGAGCAAAACAGCTGAGTTGGGGGCTGAGACAGTGGCTGGGACCTGCAAACATGGACTTTGAGCTTGTCCCACTGCTTATGGCGAGAAAGGCTCAGAGAAGCGCTGACCCTAATGCAGATCAAGGACTTGTGATTCCAGAGCCAGGACTGTGTTAGAAATCACCCCATTCTGTCATCTGAGGAGGGAGGCAAGCAGCCTTTTGTGTTTTAGGGTGCAGGAGGGGAAACAGCCAGAGCTGTGAGGGGTCCCCCCAAACAAGCAGCCTGTATCCCCAGGCCGGTGGAGGCAATCCAGTGTGTTAGCACTAAAAGGGACAGTTTATAAGGTGGACAAGGAAAGTGGCCTGACCCCAGATGACAATAGGGGATGGGTGGGTGGGAGGTAGGGGGTGACATGGAGTGACTGGAGCCTGGGGGTGACTGGAAGTTTTGGGGTGGCTGTGAATGTGACATCAGAAACTCAAGTCAGGGACTTTTGAGGCCAAGCTCTGGTGGGGAAGGTGTGGTAATGTCTCCCCTAAAGCACCCAGTCCTTGTGGTCGCATCATCATAGCTCACAGCAACCTCAACTCCTGGGTTCCAGCGGTCCTCCTGCCTCAGTGTCCCAAGTAGCTGGGACTACAGGTGTGCGTCATAACGCCTGGCTAATTTTTCTATTTTTACTGGAGACCGATCTCGCTCTTGCTCAGGCTGGTCTTGAACTCCTGAGCTCAAGTGATCCTCCCTCCTCAGCCTCCCAGAGTGCTGGGATTACAGGCGTGAGCCACCGCGCCCGGCCACCCCCAACACTTTATAGCAGGCTTCACAGCCCCTGCTGCCACAGCGCCCGTCCAGGCAGCCTTTGTCAGGGAGGCTGGTGGGGGAGTGGGGTGCACTCCAGGCCCAGGGCACTGCTGCTCCTCCTGCACGAGGGGTGGGCCTGGCCATGAGGAGGGCCCAGGGCCTGCAAGGAAAGACACACTGAGTCCCCTGAGCCCAGCCACCTGCCTCCAGGGGCAGCTCAGAGACCCTGGGGGGCCCTGAGGGTGGACAAAAGGAGGTTGCTCCATTTTCTTTGGCCTGTGTATGGATCTCTGAGGCAGGTCGCTGCCCAGTGCTGCAGGCCAGCCCCCAGGTGGCTGAGGACTCCCTGTGGAGATGGGGGCTCTTGGAGCTGCTGGGCAGATGCCCACAGTGGCCTGCTCCCTGCACCTAGCAGGTCCCCCCGGGATGGTTGCAGGAAGGTCAAAGGGAGGGGAGTTGAGCATCCTGCCCAGGTGGCTGGAGGCCAGAGAGGGGCCAGGAGGGAGGTCAGAGCTCAGGAAGAGTACAGAGCGGAGAGGGAGCCCCTGGCGGGGAGGGCAGGGGAGGGTGGGGGGTGTCCGGCTGGGCAGGGGCAGGGACGTCAGCAGGCTGCAGGCAGCAGTCCTTGTAGGCTCCAAGTGAGAGGGCAGCTGGTGGGAGGTGGGAGCTTGGCTGGATGAGGTGGGCCAGAGGTGGGCCCCAAATTCCCCCTTCCCAGAAGGTGGGGGTGGAGGGCAGCAGGGAAGGGGTGGGCTGGGGCAGTGAGCAGGAGGCAGATCCACTTTTCCTTCATCATTGCTAATGAACAGAGTGAGAGTACGACCCTGGGTTTCTGAAATCTGAGTTCTGTCCTGATTTGTCCCTGTGACCCCCCACACGCAAACGAGTGTGAGAGAGAGCGAGAAAGTGAGAGAGCCAACTGTGGCCATTATAGAGCTGTGCAAACTGAGGCCCCAGTGGAGGCTGTCAGAGGCAGTGCTTGGGCTACACTGTGTGTGCTTAGTTGCAGGAGGCAGGAGGTGATGTGCTCAGGGAGGGGGAGGAGAGGCCCGGTTCAGGCCGATGGCCGGAAACTTTAAGAGATGGGGCCTCAGGCAGATGCAGACAGGCAGTTGGAAGGGGCAGGAGGGGGCCAGATTGGTGGGGGCCACGCATGGAGCCTGTCCTTGTAATTACCGCCTTCTTCAGTTCTGGGCTTTGGGTGTGTTGTCTAATCAAGGGGCCTCTGTACTTTTGTCTTATAAATATTCATACTCATGTTCTTTTCATTTAGAAGAGGTGTAGATCCAATTTTTTTAATAAACTCTGAAAACTTTTCCTTCCATAATGCTTTCCCTTCATATAACATTATGTGCATTATGTAACAGAATTTAATGTACCTTTACAGAAATCTCTAATTTAAAAATTACATAATATGTAGATCAAGACTTCTGGTCACCTTAGGTGACAGAA
The DNA here is from genome assembly GCA_963575035.1 of Avahi laniger. NCBI lineage: Eukaryota > Metazoa > Chordata > Mammalia > Primates > Indriidae > Avahi > Avahi laniger. The sequence goes on from CAUYSK010070902.1 coordinate 9,640, forward strand.
CAAGTATCCATCCAGTTTGTAACTTTCTACCTTCAAAACCAATAAAGTAGGGGATGAGTTTTTATTCTTGCGACATCCTCTAACATTTTCCCTGCCCTCCCGACACCCCCCACGCACAGCAGTGATCGCCTGCGCGAGCAGGTCCGCAGGTCCCCCCCGGAGGCAGGTGCGATGGGTGGGGTGCAGGCGAGTTTCTCTAAGCCGCGGAGACACCTTTGCTGGTCGCCGGTCGGGTGCAGACAACCAGCTGCGGCTTTGTAGGACAAGGAGCCGGAGCTTCGTGCCTGTGAACCCAGGTTTTTTCCTTTGAGGTTGCAGGCCACGTAGTCTGTGGGTGGTGGGCGCTGGAGGAGCACCCTTGAGGTGTGGAGTGGCCTCAGATGGGCCGAGGTTGGGGTGGGGCTGACCTAGCGCCGGGAAAGGGGTGCTGGTGCCCCGAGACCAACATTTTGAGTGGCTCCCCTTGCCCCGTTGGAGCGTTTCCCCTGGCTCAGCAGCCTGGTTGGGGGGAGGGGAGAAGGGGCAGGGATTGACCCAGGCTGGGGGCGTCCTGGGCAGTGGGGGGCACCACTCACAGGGTGTGGAGGGAGGGCAGGGGGAAGGGGGTCTTCACGGGTACAGGATCCCCACTGGGGTGGGGGCTCTTGGGCAGGGGTGAGAGGAGAAGGTGGCACCGAGGGAACAGACTGCGGAGGGCGGCGTCCTCGTGGGCACAGAAAGTGGGAGCGTTTGCAGTCCGCGGGCGTGGTTGTGTCGCTGCTCAGCTTCTCAGCAAGCGCGCCATCTCGGGCAAGCTGCTGAACTCAGCGTATCCTTCCATACCTCTAAAATGGGGTGCTCATGGGCCCGGCCCCACTGGGCTGGGGGAGGGCTCGGTGGTGCAGGTACGTACTTGGCACCGGGCCTGGCAGGCAAAAATGTGCACTCAGGTGCCATCACCCGCGTCCAAACCCAGCTTCACTGCGTGCTCGTGGTGTACATCTGGGCGTGTTACTCAAGCTCTCTGTGCCTCAATTCCTCCCCTGCAAACGGGGCTGTTGATGGTGTAACACCTCTAGGTCGTTCGGAGAATGAACCGATTTTATTTGTAAAGTGCGTAGCCTGCCCACTGGACCTGAGGACGTGCAGTGTATTCAGTGGAGGGTGCTATCGCCGCAGTCATGACGTCTCCTCGAAGGCCGGGGTGACTCGGGGTGCAGGTGAAGACTGAGCCAGGTGTTGGAGTGTGCTGCGCCTGGGAAGATATCTGATGACATTAAGGAGCGGAGCTGGAGGACTCTACGTCTGGGGCACGAGGCTCTCGGGACAAAGGGCTTTGTGGGAGAATAGGGGGCCCGTGCTGGCTTGCTCCTCCCGGGGCAGTGCCAGGGCAGGTGGGGACCTCCTGGGAGCCCTGACCTGTCAGGCCCTTGGTGTTGGACAAGAATTTTTACTCTCCACCCACGATTTTTTTTTTAAATCAAAATTAAATGAAAGATTTCCAGGACGGAAATGAATGCCATAGTTGCTCTATACGGAGGGGTGAAGATATGTTTGTTATTAGAGTGCTGCAAGGCAATTCACAGGAACAAAAGCCACACTAGACACCCAGATCAGCAATTTCCACGCAGCAAAACAAAGACAAAAATGTCTCCCCTGTGTAGGGGAGGGGTGGGAAGGGCTGGAGTAGGGAAAAATCACTTTGGATAAGTAAGAAGGACAGACATTCAACAGCTAAAGTGCAAAAGAGAGCATTACGCCCCAACGGGTGTGTGGGTGAAGGGAACAGTGCACTTTACGCAACAGGAAACGTGAAGAGAAAATAAATATTTCAAAAGGGTCCACCATCTGCTCATCCTCCCACCGCCACGTCCCCAGGAAATAACGAAGTGTGCCTCAGTAGCTGTGACCTCTGGCGGTGTCAAGGAAGGGACGGAAGTGGGGGACACGGAGCTGCGGGGAAGCCGGAGGTGCACTCAGGGATGAGAGGAAGCCCCTTGTCCTTCCACCGGGCCCCTGGGGCGCAGGCAGGAGGAGAGCTGGGGGCCCTGGTTCCCCCGGCGGGAGCGGAGGAGGGGCCAGGAGGGCGATGATGCAGCCCAGGACCCGCCCACTGAGGGCCAGATCTCAGAGGGGCCTCGGGAGCACCTGGACAAGATGCAGCCGGCGGGGCTGACTTGGGGGCATTTGCTTAGTGCTCATAGACGGTCAGAGGCTCCAGGCCTGAGGAGAGCTGTGGGGTGGGTGGGCTTCCCTTGAGTGGTAGCCCCATTTTCCAAACCACAGAATTCTTTTCTCCCCTGAGTTCCACAGCAGGGGGAGCTTTGGGCGTCTGTCTTTCCAGAACCTTGTGGTCTTTAAAACCTTCATGGAGAAGGGCCCCCTCTGGATGCTGTGGACTTTGGGCGCCGAGACAACCATCAAGCTTGAAGACACCTTTGTCCGCCTCTGCACAGTCTGGGGGCTGCAGGCCCCACCAGGACCATGTACGGCAGCGGCAGCGGCAGGACGAATGCAGGACGAAGCTGGGAGGCTCTGAGAGAATTGGCCAGAACCGGGACCGGCAGAAAGCCAGTCCACACACAGATGTCTGAGTGCCTAGAACTTTCTCCCGTAACCTCACTGCTCCATTTCCAGGGAGGGGTAGGGGGGCATGTGGGACGTGTGGGACGGGAGGGGGTGCATTCCGGACGCCCTGCACCCTGCATGCCTCGCTCCCTCCTGCCTGGACGTTAAGCCACATTGACCTTGATGTACTTCGGCCACTGCACGCCTACTTTCAAAGAGGCTGGACATCTTTGTTCTCTACGGGTGATTGCTAAGGTCCTGCTGTCTGTGTGGGCAGCTAGGGGGCAGGATGGGGACGGTCCTCAGGGACTCGGCCAAGGCTCCAGGGACGGGCCTCGAGGGTGCTCCCAGCTGACCACAGGGGAGCCATCTGGGCTCAGTGCAGACATGGGGCTTGGGAACCGCAGTGTGGCCAAACCCGCAGGTTCAGAGCAGGGGTGGGAGGGGCAGCTGCTTCATGGGCGTAGAGGGTGCTCGGCCTTCTTCTCCTTGTCTTTCCTTCCTCAGTTTCCCCTGCCCCCCCCTCTCCCTTGAGACCTCCTCTTATTTTGGGGACCCCACTTCCTTGGATCAGGAGGGTCTCCTTACAAATGTTGCTCCCTGTCCTTTCTTCAAGTAGATCCCGTAGGGGAGACAAAGACAGACACCGTGCCAACAAGGGGTGGGGACTCAGTCATCGACTGTGCACCCCGCACTGTCTGGGGCACTTACCCCTGTTGTCACGCCGACGCCTTGACTCCTGAAAGCAACGTTTTTCTGACGGGTGCTTCTGTCTCTCTTGACCAGCACTGCCTGCTGCACAGCGGATGACGGACAAATACTTGCTCACTGACTGAACGCGTGACCCCAACTCGCAGACGGGGAATGGGCTCGGAGAGTTAGGCAGCCAGCCTGCGTTCACAGAGCTGCTTCGAGACCTCCTGAGGGTCTTTGGAATCAGGTTGCCTCAGATGACCCGGGGACCTTCTCTCAGACACCCCGACATCCCGGTCCTGTCCTCATTCCTCTGGTTCCTGCTGGAGCCCTCACCCCAACCCGACTCCTGCCGTGCGGGCGTGGCCAGTGCCACAGCTGCTCCATCCCACCGTGACCCTAACGCTGAGCCTGACGTGGATCAGTGAAGAATGTCAGAGGTCTCCCTTCTATGGGACGGCCTCCTGTATGTCGCTCCTCTTCTGGGTGTGTGTTCCCTGGGACCCTGGAGCAGCCCGGGTCCCCGTTCCTGTGTGGCTGGCCTCCATCCTCTGCTCTTGCCATTCTCCCCACATGCTCTGGCCCCCAAAGCCCCCCAAACACCAAGCTCCGCCTGGCTGTGTCTGCACTTGGGAGGGTCTCTGTGTCCCAACATCCTCTTCCCTCACCTTGTCCCTGAAGTTTCAGCTCCTGTCCCTGCACCTGTTCTCTGCCCAGATCCCGAGGGCGGGGTCGGGGCCCTTCCTGCGCAGCTCTGGCACCGCTTGTCACCCTGCAAGGCCCTGGTGGGCCCTGGTGCTCCATGAGGCAGGGCTGGGCCTCCGGTATTGAAGGAGCGGATCTAACCAGTGTCGGGAGAGGATGTGGTGAGTGCCCAGGTGTTGTGGGGTGGCTCTTTGTTCAGAACTGCTTGTACCCTGCCCTGGGAGGACCTGGTTCCTGGGACTCTGACGCTGCCCTGCCTGGCGAAATCAGAGGTACATGCTCCTCTGTCCCCTCGCTCAGGGCTCCGTTTTGGAAGACAGGCAGGGACCCGTCCGGGCCCCAAAGCCTCTAGTTTGTTCTGGATGGTGAGAGGTGGGCAGGACAGGGTGGCCGGTTCCAGGAGGTTGAAGGGAAACTTTCAGAGGAAGAAAGTTCTTCCTATTTATGACTCCCGGGGGCTGTGCCGGGCAGCGGGGGTGGAGGGGTGTGTGGGCAAGTCCTTGCCTGGCCCAGCCCTTAGGAGCTCAACCCTTCGAGCCTCTCTAGCCACTCACACTTCTCCAGCAAGAGGTCCCCATCTCTCCTTTGATGATGCCACTAGCACGGCTCTTCGGGAAAGGGCGGTGGAAGACGCCCTGCCCTGCAAACAGCACACGCAGTGCTCTGTCTTTTGTGTCAAAAGAGGCAGAAAGTGGCTGGGCGCGGTGGCTCACGCCTGTAATACTAGCACTCTGGGAGGCTGAGGCAGGAGGATAGCCTCGAGGTCAGGAGTTCGAGCAAGAGTGAGACCCCGTCTCTACTAAAAATAGAAAGAAATTGGCCAAACAACTAAAAAAAGAAAAAACTAGCCGGGCATGGTGGCTCACGCCTGTAGTCCCAACTACCTGGGAGGCTGAGGCAGGAGGATCACTTGAGCCCAGGAGTTTGAGGTTGCTGTGAGCTAGGCTGACGCCATAGCACTCTAGCCCAGGCAAAAGAGTGAGACTCTGTCTCAAAAAAAAAAAAAAAAAAAGAGGCAGAAAGTAAGAGCCCGTATGTGCACGCGCCGGCACAGAAACTCTGGGAGAAACATGGCAGTGGGCCCTGAGGGGTGGACGACAGCTGGATTGGAGGGCAGAGACATTTTATTATATGTCTACATATGTATTTGAACCGTGTGTATGTTTTCAAAAATGTAAATAACAAGTAACAGCAATACAATATAAATACTCATTTTTAGAAAGAAGGTAGCCTGACTGGGAAGTGGGTGAGGCTCTCTTGGAGGAGGGGCTGAGTGAAGACTTGCGCTCCGCAGACCACTGAGCGTGGACGACTTCCTGGGACCCCCAGGCTGCAGGCTTCGGCACCTGTGTGCCCGCTCCCTGCTGCTGTCCCGACAGGCTCCCGGCCTCCTGCTTCCAGGAGGCCCTGGCCTGGCCGCCCCACCTCACCAGTAGCCAGCTTTGGGGGCCCTGCAGGGGCCTCTCTTGGAGGAGGACTGCCCTGTGCCCCGTCTTGGCACCCAGGCCAGCTTGGGGCTCTGCAGAAGAAGACTTGCTACCACCCATCGCACGAGCCCAGGTGTGATCAGAGTTGTGGACAGGGAGAGCTTAAGAGGCTGTCACGGTTCCATCAACCTCTTCAGTGAACAACAGGGAGACCAAGCTCTGGAGGACCAGGCGGCTTCCCCACACTCACATACAGGCTGTTATTTATAGAGAAGACCCATATGCTGGATGAATCACTTAGACCCACTTCGGGTAGTTTCTATTCCTGTAGATACCTGAAAGTCACAGCACGCATGGCTTTTAAAAATAGTCGGTGCCTCGGTCCTCTGCCGGGGCCTCCCAGCACCTCCTGGGCACGGCAGCCGCATCTGCAGGGCTGGGTTTCTGCCCACACCCTCCTACCTGGCTGGAATCTGCGAGGGTTCGTGGCCGAGAGCCACCCAGAGCCCACGGGGGAGTCTCAGCTCTCCCAGCCCTGAAGATGGAGGACTTCAGGGAAATCCCTGCTTGCAGGGCCCTTGGAGCCTACAGGCTTAATTAAGGCTGCCCCAAATCGCTGTGCAGGCCTGCGACAGAGAAGCCAGGGCTAGGGAGCCCTTGGGGCCCGGCACAGCGGACCACCCCCTGCCTCCCACCCCACCATCCTTGCAGACACACATGTGGAGGCTGAGGCCTCCCCTCGGGCCAGGCCACGAGCCCTTGCAGGCATACAAGTCCTAAATAAGAAGTCGTGTACCGCATCCCTTTCTGTGGGCAGCAGCTCTGAATCCTAAACCCCAGAAGTGCTGGAAGCTGTCGCGGCCTTTCCCAGACACTCGCTGTCCCTGCGTAGGGGGGCTTCCTGCTCTTTCGGAGGCTTCCCAAGACCTTCACACAAGCAGTGATTCTTGGCTTTTTCTTTTGTTTTTGGGCACCGGGGGGAGTGAGCAGGTCCTCCAAGAGGGTGCAGGGTGCAGACCCTCTTTCTGGAAACATGGTCCCCATGAGCGACACTCTAGTTCCACTTAGAGGGGAGGGATCCCCAGCAGGCCGCCCTCTGGACCACAAAGGAAGAACCCTGGGCCAGGTGGGCTGATGTTGGAGCCACTTGAAGAGCATCTGGCCCCACCCCTCCATTTTACTGACGAGGAAGTTGAGACCCAGAGAGGGGAAGTGACTCTCCCCAGAGCAGGCTGGCGGCCAGGCCTGGAGGAGAAATGACATCTCACAGTTCAGTCAGCTGCTCTGGACCACCAACAGGTAACAGCCTCTGGGCCATTTAGAGAAACTGAGGCACAGAGTCTCTAACGTGACCTCGCTCTTGTGGACTGTAGGTGACTTTCCTGAGGTCAGCAGGGCTTTAGTGGCCTGCGCTCTGTCCTCACCTGCCAGACTCAGCAGGCTGGCCCAGGTGGCAGGGCAGTGTCAGCCCCCAGCAGCAGCAGCCAGACCTGGTTTGTCTCTGATTATGGGTAACATTTTTCTACAAACCTTCAACTCTTTCCTGATCTGAGTCAGGGTTGCAGCATCTTGTTGGGGTGGGGAAACCTCACCGTAGGCAGCCCAGGAGGCTTCCCCAGAGGACTCGGCTTGCGTGCCACTGTCCTCCACTGGGCCCCCTGCGCGATTCCCCAGAATCTCACTGGGAAATCACCAAGTGCCTGAGATTACGTACTCTCAGGAGCTGTCCTGCAGCCCCTGAACGAGGCACTTGTGGCAAGCCAGGAACATGCCTGGGAGCTAGGGCAGCCACTTACCAGCTGTGTAATTTCCCTAGCCTCAGTTTACCTCTCCGGGGAATGGGGCAACAATGGTTTCCTCCTCACGGGCTCTTCAGGGCAGTAAATGATGCAGAGGGCTTGCCCTGTGGTAAGGGCCTGGGAAGCTCTGACGCTGCTGTTCTGGAACCCTAATCGAATGTCTCTTGGAGAGGCTGAGGGGGAAGACATGGCAGTATTTAGAGCCCTGAAAGTTCTGTGCTGCCCAAGGTGGTGGGGATGAGGGGACAGGAAGGTCCGAGCGGTTGTCCCAGCCCCCAAGGGAACACCGGTCACTCAGGAGCCGCAGCAGCCAAGGCTGTCCGTTCATTGGTTCCTCTGTTCCCTCTCACTCAAGGGCAAGTTTTACGCTCAAATTGGTGATATAAAGGTGAAGGAAACATGGTCTTGTCCTAGGCTTGCTACAGGACAACAGGGACACCGTCCCCTGTACTGTAGTACACAGATGACTCTTAGCAGCTCCTGCTTGGTCACAGCTGGGGAGACCACATCAGCCGATGCAGGTGAATCAGGGAAGTGGCATTTGGAGGAAGGGTGGGATTGTAGCAGTAAAGAAAGAGTCTAAGGGGACTGAGGGGTTGGTAGGTGGAGCCAGGCATGTAAGGACTGAGGGGAGCTTGGAAGGTCCTGGGTGTCCCAGGTGCTCTTGCTGGTGATGCTGCTGGGGGCCAGGAAGGGAGACAGATGAAGAGAGACTCAGGATGAGTTCCACCTAGGTCCCTCTCTGCCTGTTTGACCTGGGGTAGACTCTTTAGTGTCTCCGAGCTTCACTGTTCTTATCTGTAAAATGGGCATAATTAGAACAACCTCCCAGGAGTGTCCTGAGTTCCTTTCATAGAGCACCGAGCACACAGCTGGCCGCATCTCAAGTCCCGGAGCTGGCCCCGACACTCTCCCAGCCCCACTCCAACCCCAGCAAAATTCTGGTGTCAGGGGGATCATGTCCCTTGTGCTCTGTCCCTGCTGTGTCTTGTTCCTTCTTGCGTCGTGGCCCCCAGAAGCCCAGCTTAGGCACAGACGGTGAATTCATTCACACTGCAGTGTCGGTGGTAGAGAACTGCATCCAGGCACGTATTGTATTCTCCCCGTGGATTCAACACAGCGACCCTGACCCCGAGGAGGCTGAGGTGTCGGGCAAGGAAACGGGACGGGAAGACACTGGTCTGGTGGGTGTCCCAGGCCCCCTCAAATACACCCTTGAGGCCGCACCAGCTCTACTGTCCCGAGTTCTAGCTCTGCCATCTCTGCAGTGGCTCACGCTGCAGTGCTCTGTGCAGATGGCAGCTTGGCAGCTGCGTGAGATGGGGCCACTTTCTTAGCGTGAAAACCTCTTTAAGGTTGTGTTCTTCCTGTTGCTTGTGTTCTCTGGAAAATCTAGGCCGCAGAGGGAAGGAAGGTCGGTTTGATGTTGAGCCACATAGCCAGGTTTCGGTGCCTCAGCTGTGCAGACATGGCCTCAGGGCTGCCGCAAGTGGGACGCTGGATTCTTGAAGGTGGGGCAGTTGGGGGTGACACATGGCTGTATGTGTGAATCCCCCTCAACATTCTGGATAGGCAGTTCTCCCTGCCTTTGCTTGCATACCTCTGGAGACAGAGGGCTCACTGCATGGCGAGGCTGCTTTGTCTACTCTCTGACACTCTGGTTCCAAGGTGTGTCTGTTTTCTGCAGCACCTGGAACTCGTTCCTGCTATGGCCCTGTGAAGAAACTCAGTGGAGCCTGTCTCGAGCTTGGAGGATGCTGTTGTGTCTTTCCTTCTACAGATTAGGAGCACCTCTAGGCCTGTCTGCATCTTCTGCGTCGTGACTCCCCAGCCCCGACAGCCTCGGGTCCCAGGGTGATCAGAGCCGTGCAAGGGCCCCTATCACTCCCGTTCTTCTTCTGGGTTCTCTGAGTGTAGGCTTGGTTCACGTCATTTCTCACTTTCCTGTTTACAAGGACACTTAGGAATTCCCATTTTCTTTTAAGCTATGACTACATTTGGGTTTTGTGTATTAATATTGTTTCTTTCCAATATTTCAGCAATGCGCTTCTGATTTTATCTCCGACTCACATGTTATTTAAGAGCCTGTGTAAGAGAATTCCTAGAAATGTCTGTTGCACATTATTAATATCACGGCGCTACAGCGAAGTGGTTAGAACCAACAAATGGCTGTTTTCTTGATGGTCTGAGAACAAGGAATGTAAATTGCCACTGCCCTTGAGGACTCGCTTTGGCTCAGGAATGGGATAAATTTTGTGAAAGACCCTTCTATTCTTCTAAAGAGAGTATATTCCCTTGATTTACGACTTAGTGCTTCCCCTGACCTGCTAGTGTCCCTTATTAATCGGGCTGTTCAGAGCTCTTATTTCTGCGTCTGCTAGATCGATGGCACTCGGAGAGGGGAGCATGAGGGTCTCTAACTACATTCCGTTTCCATTTCCCGTGTTTCTTTTGTGTTTCTGGCACCTCACCATGATGTACTTCTTTGCGATGCTCACTGGAACATGAATTGAGTGTTTTATGCTTTCATTATTTATTGAGACTTTCACCATTGTGGGAGGTTTGTGTTACTTTCTCAGTTCTTTTTACTAAAAAGTATTTACTTCGTCACATTCCCTTCCCTTCTTGCACACCGTGCCTGGTAAACCATAGATCATCTTATCATGTTGCTTTGTCCTTGCCTTTCGTTTTCCCCGTGTTTCTTCTCGACGAAAGATGATTGCATTTTGTTTTTTTAACGGATGGTTGGTTTTAACAGATTCATATGGGGTTGTTAGTAATTCTTCAGAGTATTTGTGTAAACCCCTGTGGGGCTGCCCTCTGTATGGAGGCATTGCTGCTTTTTCATTTTCAGTTTCTATTGTGAATTTTCCCTTCCTTTTAGTCCCTTTGAAATAGATAAGGTAATTTAATCTAAATATCCAATTTGGGAAATATCTAAGTTTTGACTTCTACATTTGTTTCGATGAAAAGCTTGCCAAATTTGGGGGGAATTATGTTTTAAATCTCTTCCTTTACCTTCACCCACTCTTTGTTGTTAAACTGGCGTTGAGTCCCTTCTACGCGGCCCTTTACCCCTTATCTCATGTGTAGTTTTTATGATGGGGTGGCTAACCTAGGGACAGATGGAACTTTTAATTTTATTTAAAAAAAATCGCGAATCGAGTTCTTGTTACTGCTTTCTCATGGCTTACGTGGAATTTTCTTTCTAACTTGATTCTACTTCTCTCTGCCACTTCACGCTTTGTTCTCAAATGTCTCCGATGCCGCATCTTGCAATGCTCATCGTTGACCTGGCAAGACTCTGCCTCATCGGCTGAGCCTTGGTTAGTTCAATGTGTTTTTTTCAATTCTGCATAAACCTCGAATCCTGCCGTGCCTTAAACACACATCCAGACCACACTTTCCTTCCCTGACACATAAGGGAAAATCAAAAACTGTTCTTGTTGGTCTCCTTTTTTCCCCCCAGCATTTAATATAATCTTTAAAAAAATCTTAAGTTGTTTTCATATTGTAATTAATTAATTAGAAAAATACACCAAAAAAAGAGAGATAAAGATAAAAGATTTAAAAATCACCCACCATCTAACTGCTAGAATGCAACCACTGTTTGGCATATGGAAATTTTTTTCTAGGTTTTTTTTTTAATCATAGTTGAAATCATTCTGAATGCATAATTCTAAAGTTTGTGGTTCTTTTTTCATGTAACATAGTCAGCATAAACATACCAGTCAGACAGAAAAATTTTCCATTGAGTAGATTTACCATAGTGAAATTAACCTCTTGTTGGTATTTAAATGTGTATTTTTTGTCTGAAAAAATGCCAAAGTGGACATATTTCTGTACACACTTTTTCCTTCTTTTGAATAATTTATTTGAGGTAAATTATCAGAACCACGGGATGAAAGACTAATACAATTTTTATGACTTATAACGTAAGTTACCAAATCCCAAAGGTTGTGTACCAATTTGTACGATCACCAGCACATCAGGGGCCGTTTCACAGAAACTTTGCCAGCTTCTCTGTTAAATTTGGTAAGCAGAAAGTCTATCTCTTCAGAAATCCTTTTCTGGACGCTGCCTTTGTCTTTTGCTTGTTTATCTTGATATTATTTATTTTTATATACTCTTCACACAGAAAGAACATCATTTATCTAACATATTGGTTGCATTTGGTTTCTTCCAGTATATTATTTGACTTTAAGATTTTTTAACAAAAAGAAATTTTCTGTTTTTGTGCAGTCAAACCTGTCCTGCTTATTTTCTGTTTCGTTTGCTTTTCAATCATTCTAAGTTGACAGCTTTCCCCCCAGTGTTTTCATAGGTTGTCCGTTATATTACATATTCATCTAGTTGTTCTGTGGTTTGATTTTTTTTTTTTGAAATTTATTCCTTAATGAATTTGGAATTTCTTTTGAGATTACAGGCATGAGCCACCATGCCCAGCCCCTATTTTTAATAGTCAGTGGTTACTTTACGGTTTTCGAAAAATCTTACGCATATTTCTTACACATAGAATCTTACACGTATAATCGTCAGAGGGAGAAAACAGAACAATAACTTTCAATTCCGCTTTATGGAATATTAGTAACAGGACTGACTGCTCCCGCCACGTACTACTACTCTCCCTCGGTCCTGCCTGCCACCCTGAACGTCCCTCCTGCCTCGCTGATTTCCCTACAGTATCTGTCTTGGCTCTTTTCAAGGACACGGGCCATCTCGTTTACTGTTTTGTTTTTTTTTCTGTTAAGTTGAAATCTGTTACTATACTCATTACAACTGAAGTCTCCTTTCGGCGCTCAGCTCTGAGCTTTCTACCCTGATGTCTCCATTCTTGCGTTCCTCTTCGTTATTATCTCTTGGAGGTCAAAAATTTTGAGGCAGTTGTTTTCCAGAGGCCACGCATCCTGGACAGTAGCTTTGTGTGCTCCTTACACCTGAACGCCAACCTGGTTGCATATGAAATTCCTGCATCCAAATTCTTTCCCCCGAATCTCTTCTGGTGTTAATTATTTTTTTCAGAGAGGTTTCCAAGGAACTGGGGTTGTTTATTGATGAATGTTTATAAGGCTGTATCTTAGTGACATTTAGAGATGTCAGCATGACATCTGGGAGTGGCTCTCTTCATAAATTTTGCATGAAACATGGCATCTCATCTTTATTGTTCTTGTTTTCTCTATTGCTCAATTTGGCCCCACCGTTCAGGCGCCAAGCTGCTGCTGGTGACCAGCGAAGATTGTCTTGGGCCCTCGGCTCTATTCACAGACCCCATTTTTTGACCTGTGAACTTTCCCCATTCAATCCCATTTCATTCCTGGAGGGGGCTGGGACTAGGCCCCACTCAAATCCTAGGGAGCAAAGGGGCCCAGCCGTCCCTGCTGGCGACAGTAGGCAGCTGGCCCAGCACAGGGGGTACTGCGGGAATGGAAACTGGGAATGTGTCCACGGCTGCCTGAGACACTGACCAGATCCCGGCATCAGTGGAAGCGCGGGCAGGGCCCCTGCGGTGGCCACGCAGGTGTGTTGCTCAGACCTCCCTTCCAGAGGATCTGCTGCCGGGAGCCCTGGCGGCAGACAGCACAGCTGTGCTGCTTCAGGTCCACGGCGACATTGACACTGAGGCCACACCCTCCTTGGATTGCTCCTAGCCAGTGACCGAGCCCAGCAGAGGTAGTAGTCATGGGCGATTCCTTCTAACAGGCCACCTTTGCTCGAGGATGCCCGTGGCTTGGCCAACACGTTCTCAGGTCTGTACTGCCATCTGCAGCTCTTCCTACCTGTCCCTTCCCTCTCTCCTCCCACAGGGTCGGACCCACAGTGGTCTGAGGCTCCCCATCTCCTTCTGCTCCCAACTTCCCCTAGTCAATCTCTTGGATGCTCATACTATCTTAGCATCTGCTTCTCAGGGGGCTTGATGGGACTCAGCCTCCCACCCACCCACCTGCAGTACCATCGACTGATCAGTGTGAACACCTGGGTTGGCCAGAAGTGGAGCTGCCGATGGCCCCAGGCCCCAGGCCAAGTGCGGGCAGGTTGCCAGCCCCCACTACAAGTGGCCTGCCTTTTATTAGCACCCTTCTTTGAGAAGGATGACTGTTTTGGCTCTTGCTGCAGCCTGCAGCGCATGTACGCCTTTTTATCTTTTCCCAGTGAAGTTCCTGATTTTTTTTTAAAGAATCTTAAAAAGAGGGTTTCCTTGGACTTTCAGAGGGAATTCAGAGGTTTAATTTTTCAGATTCTCCACTCACTCTGCCTCAGCTGGAAGTATATTTTCAACCTAATTACTTTTCGCCAGTCCATAGAGGGCTTCCTCTGGCTTCACAGATCACCATCTGAGAGGTTTCCTTGCAGTCTGTCGGCAATTCAAATGTGACTTTTGGGAGAGCTCAGTTGAGAAACGCTGCTCGCTGCTCGCGGACCGTGTCTACTGTCCACACGTCCACCTGCAGCAGTCACCCTGACATGTTGCAGCATCCTGGGTTGAGTGCTTGCTGTGAGATCATTTTTCTCCCTTCGTTATTCTGTGTTTTTTCTCCCCAATTCAGCCATATTTTGGGTTTAGGTTTGAGTTGGTCGTTGAGCATCACTGATTTTTTTTCTTGGTCACTTTAGTTCTAGTCTTTGAACCACCAGCAGCATGATGGATTCATCCATGGAGTTTGCCTGAGCAGGACCCAGCCCAAAACAGATGCCCTAAGTTTCTTTTTTTGCAATCTCATTGGATCTCTCTAAACATAAACTTCTAATTGCTCTTATCTCTGTGGTTCTTGGTTTTTTGCTGTTTCCGAGCACAAAGGCGACTTCTCCAAGCCGGTTTTGTCTTCCTCTTTGGTGTTGCAACATTTTTCGCCTAGAATGGAATTGGACTTTGACCTGCATTTCTCATCATTTTTGAAATTGATCTTGTGGTTCCAAATTATTGTAGCTATTTTTTGAGATAGGCTTGTGACCATTTGAGCACGTCTAGTGAGGACGAGGCAGCCCGCCAGCTTGCACGTGTTCTGAGCATCCTAGAGTAGGAGAAGTTACACTGGGGGCCTGAGTCCAGGACTGGGCTTGCCAGACTTTCCACTGCACGAACCCAGGAGGCACCGTCCACACAGACCACAAGAGTTGAAAGTTTTAAATATGAGGAAGTACGTTTTCCTATATCTCCTGTGACATAACCTGCAAGAAAAGTTAACATGTAGGAAAGCATAGAATCTTTTTGAAAAGCCATCAAATCAAGCAATGTATGTTAAATGTTTAGCAGATATTGCTCAATGGATGATATATCTATAAATATCCATCTACGTGTGTATACACACACACACACACACACACACACACGCACACATTTCTTTTTCATTAGGTGTTAAAGAGGGCTTGAGAATGGTATTCCATATAGGATCTTAAAATACCCAATCCTTTCTTCCCACAAGTTCCCAAGCAAGCCATAGTGATGAGAATCAATAGCAGAATGAGAATTCTGCTAGCAGCAGCTGGGTAGAAAAGAGATGTGACAGGAATGTTTATCGTGGAATTTTTTCTCAGTAAAACACTAGGAAACCTACCCGTTTATCAATAGGCTCCTGGCTAAACACGTTATGGTATACCTACAAATGGGATGCAAGGAAGCCATGGGCAAGTCAAATATCTGTCCCTGAACCAATGAATGAGCCAATCACTGTGTCCAGGGGAATGTGGCGACCACCCACAGCCAGGGGTGCAGTCAACTCTGTCCAACCTTCAGGAAGCTGGGTGGGGGCGGGCAGAGGGGACAGCTATAAAGAGGAGCTGAGTCCTGGAAACAGCATTTGAATCCCTGATCAAGCTGCGCCTGAAGCCTCACTCCCCTTGTTTTCATGTTTCCCATTCTGTGAAATTTTGTCTCTGCTTGAACCAATGTGGGTCGGGGTTCATGTTGTTACTTCTTTCAACAGAAGGGATTCTGATTGAAAAAGAGGCACAGATGTTCATCACAGCATGGTTTCACTTTGTAAAAGAAAAATGTGTGTGTGTAGAAAGAGAGTGAGAGAAGGAGTCTGAAATCATATCTATAAAAAGTAGCAGTGGTTACATCTGGGCAGCGGGATTAGAGGTACTGTTTCTTTTGTGTGTGTTTTCTAATTGTGATTCAACAAGCATGAACTGCTGTGTGGTACAGGGGGGATGTTTATTATTCCTGATGAAGTCATTTGAACCCTTTGCTCCAGGAGAGTGAGAGGAGCCCCTCTGATCTGTCACTGGTGTTGCAGGAAGGAACATGAACCAGCCCGACACCAGCGGGAACTGCTCGTTCAGCGACGTGGACGAGCTGATGAGGACCCTGCAGCTGGCCGTCCACACCCCCACGTTCCTCCTGGGCCTGCTCCTCAACCTGCTGGCCATCCGCAGCTTCAGCACCTTCCTGAAGAAGAGGTGGCCCGATTATGCCGCCACCTCCATCTACATGATCAACCTGGCGGTCTTTGACCTGCTCTTGGTGCTCTCCCTCCCGTTCAAGGTGGCCCTGTCCCAGGTGCGGCCGCCCTTCCCTTCCCTTTGCACACTAGTGGAGTGCCTCTACTTCGTCAGCATGTACGGGAGCGTCTTCACCATCTGTTTCATTAGCCTCGACAGGTTCCTGGCCATCCGGTACCCGCTCCTGGTCAGCCGCCTCCGGTCCCCGGGCAAGATCTTCGGGATCTGCTGCACCATCTGGGCCCTGGTGTGGGCTGGGAGTGTCCCCATCTACAGCTTCCACGGGACAGTGGAAAAGTACACGTGCTTCCACAACATGTCCGATGGCACCTGGAGTGCCAAGGTCTTCTTCCCCCTCGAGGTGTTCGGCTTCCTCCTTCCCACAGGCATCATGGGCTTCTGCTCCTCCAGGAGCATCCACATCCTGCTGCGCCGCCGGGACCGCACCCAGGACTGGGTGCAGCAGAGAGCCTGCATCTGGACCATCGCAGCCAGTCTGGCCGTCTTCGTCGTCTCCTTCCTGCCAGTCCACCTGGGCTTCTTCCTGCAGTTCCTGGTGAGGAACGGCTTCATTGTGGAGTGCAGAGCCAAGCAGAACATCAGCTTGTTCTTGCAGCTGTCCATGTGTTTCTCCAACATCAACTGCTGCTTGGATGTCTTCTGCTACTATTTTGTAATCAAAGAATTCCGCATGGACATCATGGCCCACCGGCCTTCCAGGGTCCAGATGGTCCTCCAGGACACCACGATCAGCCGGAGCTAAGGGAAGGGCAGCCTGCTCAGAGGAAGGAGACCCCCCCCAATTCTGGTAGCGGAGGGCTTTGATGCAGGGGGACAATCGGTGGTGCATTCCCTGCTGGGCTTTTCCTTTGATGCTCATTGAGCACCAACTTCGTTATACCCCAAAGACCTTTTGCCAAAGCCCAGACAACTTGACATGTATCACCTAGTGTTCAGGGACCTCTGAAGAGCCCCAGTACCAGATGAATTCTTGATTTCTAAGTCCAAAAAGTATCAGGCAAAATAACTGAGAAAGAGAATGAGACCATCTGAACAAGGCTGTTTCCCAACTCCCTGTCTTTCTGTTAGACTAGAAGATTCTGGAAATAGAGAGCCAGTTATGGTGGAGGGTCTTGAGCAGAGATGGAGTGGTAAGAATAGATCAAGCTCCTTTTTAGTTTGGAGATCCCAGGATGGGGCAGACTTGAATTTTCCAGACCCTTCTAGAGCTCTGTTGGCCAACAGTCTCGCCGAGATGACAGCAAGTGGGGAGGCCGGGGTGGGCAAGTGGGTATTGTTAGCCCCAGTTTCCTACGGGCGTCAGAAAGGCACAAGAGGACAGCCAAACCTTCCCATGCCCACGAGAAGGCTGCAGAGGACGGAGGGGGTGTTGGTGATACCCAGGAGCCATGAGGGGACAGGCTACATCTGGGGAAGGGGGAGACAGGCCAAGGGCTGGAAGCGGACCGGGCCAAGAGCTGCCACTGGGGTGTCCACCACACGGAGTGTTAGTGAGGGCTGACCTGGCAGAGGGGAGATCCTGAATGAGACTGCCTTTCTATCTCAAATGGACTGGGGAGATGTTTATTACACTTAGCTTGCCTTGCTCACCTGAGTCCTGGCTGGGCAGTTGGCACTGGCGGCACTGCCCATGGAGCTGTCCCTTCCTGGTGGCTGGGAGGGAGAGAACCAGGCAGCCAGGCACAGAAGGACAGCAGGGGGCTCTTGGCAGCTCCTGTGGAAACGGTAAACCACTGAGTCACTGCTCCAATGGCTTCTTTAACGGTCTAGAAAGGGAGCACGCAGTGACAGCTGAAGCTTCCTGTGACTCAGCTGCTCCAGAGAGTGAAATGATTAGAAGGATGAATTGCGGGGTGGTTTTGCATGACGACGCTGTGAGTGGGATGAGCAGTAAGTGAGACTTAACGTGAGCAAGGCGCAGGTCTTTAGGAAGAAAAGCGACCACAGTCTACCTGGAGGGTGAGAGGCGCTGGCTGCTAAGTGGGGGCGGAAGGCCTGGGGGCGCGGTGGTACATGAAGGGGAGAAGATTTAGATAAAACCCTAAAAAACCCAGACCTGCCTACGGAGGGGGAGAGGGAGGCGTGGCTGGGAGAGCGGGCTGGGGCAGGACAGCGGCGCACCCAGCTGCTTCCTGCCCAAGCGTGGATCCCCCAGCTGGCCTGAGAGCCCCCGAAGGTCTGGAGCTGCCTCTGCTGTGCTCAGGTCGTGCTCTGTGGAGCCTTCTCCCAGGTGGCTGGAGGGAAGGGTGAAGAAAAAAGTGTCCGTGAAGGGTGGAAACGAGTGTGACCTGACCAGGAACAGAGGACCAGGGCCGGCAGCTCCCGTCCCCAGGCCTGTCCTCCAGGAACTGGCAGCCTCAGAGTCAGGGACACTGCAGATCCAGAGGTGAGACCAAGTCCTGTTCAGCTGCCCCAGGCCCTGGACACTCCTCTCCCGGACTATAGGTCACACTGTCCCATGGCTCTCCTGGACAGACACCACCTGGGACACTCGGACAGAGCCACACTGTTACATACAACAGGGCGTTTGGGGCTGGTTTAGGTCAGAGTCCGTGGTGGGAGCTCCCCTCCTCCAATGCCTCTCTTTGCATCAGTTGCTGGAGCCCACCTGGCACAGCTGGGGATGCCCTTCATGTGTCTGCTAATGTGCTTCAACCCGGATGGGCTTTCGAAGAGAAAAGGATTGACGGACCCTGACCATCCATCATCCCCAGTGATATTCAAACACAGAATCTTGTCTTGTGCACAGCACGACTCTGCAGGTGACAGAGAGGGCTTGAGATCCCTGGGAGGAGAATCACTATGAAGGGCGGGAGTCTAGGCCCATGAGCTGTGTAACTATTGGGGCAGGTCCTTGATGTGGCAACCATGGACCTGTGGGCCTCAGGCACCCCCTCACCAATCCAAAACACTGTAGGGAGGAGGGGCTTTTTCTCTCTCCCCGTGGGGCCCCAGCCTGGCCTGAGGGTCTGTGGAGTGGGCACAGGTCTCTGCTGCAGGACACGATGGCTGCTCTGCGGGAGGGTCCGGGGTCTGGGCCCAAGTAGCTACAACCTGAGCTGGCCCGTGATCGGCCGTCGGCCCAGCGGCACGGGAGGTGTAGAGGGTCAGCGTTAGGGTTGGGGTAGGGTGTGATGCATCAGGGCCCACTCCTAAAGCAAGTGGCAGCCAGAGGGTCAGGGAATCCTGAACTTAGTGGTGGAAAAAGCTGAAATTCCTGCTACTAAAGCCAGTGGGGGTTTCAGTCTTTGTTTGCCCATGATGTGACCTTATTTGCACTCCCGGTCTGGAAAAACCTGAGACAGAGCTGTTGCATGTACATTTGTGAGACCAGGACAATTAATTGGAAAGAACTGATGTGATTAATCTGATTTGCCAAATAAATAGATTCGTATGATGCTGCATGACCTTGTCTTGGGCAACACTTACTGGCCCCACAGAAGAGCTGGCCCCCAATGGCCCCTGCTAGTTGATCACCATCTTGGTCCCTTCAGTAGCCACCTGGACACCAAGTGTGAGGCTGCAGGGAGCTGGCCCTCAGGCCTGCCTCAGGACACAGCCCGGCCTGTCCCGGTGGCCAGGAGCCAGACCGCGTGGGGCCCAGTCGCCACTGCCCGACATCCACCTGGGTGCTCTGTCCTCTCTGGTAGCAACTCGGCCGCAGACCCCATGTGCCCAGGATGGGTCCCCCCCATCCTGCTCCTGCCGTCTTGACGCACCACCACCAGGACACCGAGCTGCTTCCTATACACACACTGGGGGGCCCCACACAAGAGACCCGCTAGTCTCCTGAGGTCCTCCACAGGTGACACCATCCTTCTCTAGCCGCCTATGAAGGGAACCCGACTCTCCCAGGGGAATTTCTCCGAGGCTCTCCTCAGCTCCTCATAAGTGAATTTTGCTATCCTGGATGATGTGAACTGCTGGGATCTGGCAGTTTACACCTTTCTCCTGAGTTCCGCACAATCCTGAGCAGCCTGGGTGCTGAGGGCTGATGGGGACATCCTTGCTCCATCTCCTACTAACCCAAGAGCCGTCTCACATGCAGGCCATGTTCCCAGGGAGGATCTGACTTGGAGAATGCCAGTCCACAAGCAGCATTTGTCAACTATGTTCCTCTTGAGTCACCTCTCTGGGGACCCTATGCAGCTGAAAGTCATTATATTAATTCTGTGCAGCTGCTACAGAATACTAGGACATTTGGAATAGTAAGATGACACCCTCGTAGCAAGTTACCGCAGACGAATAGTAATGGCAAAGACTCTTGACATGACTGAGACCTGGTAGGCGAGTGCAGAGGGTCATGGAGGTTTAAAGGATTTGGTTAATAGACCCATGAGGAAAGGAATCAGGCGGAGCTCCCCGTGCGGTGTGAGGACGGTCTTGAGTTCCAGATGGAGATGCCCCACAGAGGAGCCGTGGGGACGCCCACGTAGATCCTCCTCCCCCCGCCTGGAGGGTCAGCTGCACCACAGATGGCAACCTTCCAGGGCTAAGGAAAGGCCGACCGGGGCTGCTGTGAGAACCCCACTGCTGAGGAGGACAGGGCACTCCAGGGCCCATAACGGTGGTGACTTTTGGAGAGAGCACTCCCTGAAACTCACAGCCACCTCCCACTTTTCCCCACCCAGAGCTGGTGCGCCCAGGACACAGAGCCCCGGGTGGGCTTTGAGGGAGTGGGGACAGCAGGGTGAGATGGACTCCAGGAGCTCGGAGTACAAAACAGGCGTCCCTCTGCCCCCTGTTCGCGCCTGACCATTCCCTCCCGGGCCAGGAGCCTGCAGAATGCACTCTCCTTGCGAAGCTGTTTTAGGAGGCACCCTGATTGTGAGTCTCAACGACATGTGGCCCTCTGTGCTTTGAAGTCTGGGGAAGGTGGGATCAGAAGCACGGTCACTTCAAAGCCTGACACCCTCAGTTCACCTTTGAGACCTCAGGTGATACCTTTATTCTGGGGGCCCCTGTGCCCGAGAGAGCGTAGCCAAGACACTTCCTGAGAAGGGAGATGTGAAAACTGTCTCCACAGGGCGCAGCACAGTCACGCACAAGGCTGTCTAGGGTGCGCTGATACAACGTCTCTGAGAGCATGTCCCCCTCCGAGACGCCTTTTCTCTGCAGCTGGCTTTGGGCTGTGCGTCTGCACAGATGAGGGTGCACGAACACACATGTGTGTTTCACCTTCAAGCCATGTGCTGGAGCAAATTGCTAGGGAGGCAACACATAATTTAGGAAGGATGTGGAAAGCGAAACCAGGTGATCCAGACAGCTGATTCTCACAGACAGTGCCTTTCAGACTAGGTGACCCTGACTTGGGGAAAACACTGAAGTCCAATGATCCAGTGATGGTCGTGTGAAGCCCAGGGACAAAGCACAGCTCTGGGCGTGGGTGGATGGGTTTCCCCTGGAGGGCCTGGCCTGGGTAAGGAAGGCTCCAGAGGACGGGCTCAGGGTAGGACATATTTGAGGTGGTGGGACTCCAGGCAGCACCAGATGGGTGGGGAGACCTCTCCCCAGGATGGGCTGATGGCGCTGGGCACTGGCCTCTGGGAGTGGCCACGTCCAGCGGCACATACAGGCCTCTGTGCTGCGTTTTCCCTCCAGTTTCCCTAAATCTTCGGTCCCAAATTCAGGTGCAGGCATGGCGCAGCTCTCACTGGGGGAAAGCGAGCGTGTGCTGCAGAGAGGACCGTGGCACACGTGCAAAACCCGAGGCACTCGGGGGACCTGTCCCCACCTCCTGCCCAGGACACCCAGAAATACTTAGGGTGGGGAACCCTGAAGATAAATGGACTTCCCCTGTCAATGGAGGGTGGGGAGCAAAGTCATCGTGACTTGAGTATTAAAGAAAATTTCATTCCGGAGACTGGAACATTCAGTTACATGGATAAAATAGGGATGAAACTTGATGATTAATAGAGCTGTGAGCCATTGGTATTTCTTCCCTGGAATTTCACCCTCCAAAAAAACATTTGTATACGGCAAGTTTGGTGTCTGAGTCGGCTTGAGCTGCCATAGCAAAGTACCACAGGCCGGCAGCTTAAGCAACCGGAATTTATTCCTCACGGTTGTGGAGGCTGGAAGTCCCAGATCAAGACCCCCCCCCCGCCTGGCTTGCAGATGGCATCTTCTCACTATCCCCACTTGGCAGAGAGGGGCAACGAACTCTCAGGTGTCTCTTCTTATAAGGACACTAATCCTATAGGACCTTAATTACCCGCTAAAAGCTGTATCTCCACATACAGTCACCTTGGGGGTTAGGACTTCAACATATGCATTTTGGAGGACACAATTCAGTCCACCGCAATGGCTTTTATGCTGTGACCCAGAGCAGAAGTGTCCTGCTTCCTTCTTTTCTTCAAATCGAATGTAACTTGCTCGGAGCTCATTGAGCTTCACTGTAGAACGTTCCGGCTCCACCACCCCTGGGGCTCCCTCCTGCTCCCAGGATCCTGCACGAGTCCTAGTGGGGGTGTCCCTTGAGGGCCATGCTATTTGCAGAGACCCCTGGGTATCAGTCCACACTGCTCACAGCTATGGTGCCCATTGACCAGGCCCTTCAATAGCGGCGTCTGAGTCCTACTTGGCACGAAGCTCACTCCTGTGGTCCCCAAGACCTCCATGGTCAGCGTGCTTGCTCCACCACGCCTGAGTCCCCTTTCTGCAGAGTGTGTGTCCGAGCTCTTCTTGGCAACTACAGCAGCCCTGCCCCTCCCAGGCCTGGGTGCCGGCAGTCTCGCCCTCCCATCAACCGTCCGGCAGCCCTTTCTCCCTCTGACCTTTGGACCCACGGGCCTAGCTTCCTTTTCAGGCAGGGGGAGGGAGAAAGATGCTAAACCAGCCAGACTCTCCTTACCTCTTACTTGTGGTCCGATGGGCAGTGCCCTCTGCCATCTGTGTGTGGAGCCGCTTTCTCGGTGTCGGTCCCAGCTGAGCAGAGCAGCCTCCGCACCTTCAATTCAAGCTAACGGGCACTGTATTTCCTGGGCAGCCACCGCGTGTCCACTCCTGTGTGGGACAAGAGGGTAGACAGGGGGCTCACAGCCCCTCTGAGAGACCAGTGGATACCTGCGAAGCGGAGAATAGGGCGACGCTGCAGGCCTGGCTTGGGGCATCTGTGACAGTCCCCGACTGTCTTCCCCAGGTTAGCATTTTCTAAACTTAAAATAAAAAAAGAAAAAAATCCCTTAACAGTAGTTTCTATGGCAGGGCATGGCGGTCTGGTATTTAAAAAGATGAAAGAGAAGCAGCTATGCAAGGGGGGTCTCGAGCCCCCTCCCCCGGCCCCGTCGGCTGCAGTAGCCTGTGGGAACGCAACAGGCATCCTGAGGCCTGAGGTGTGAGTGGCGGGGACTGCACCGGGGTCTGTGAAGTGCCCACAGCCCCTCCTGCCGCCCACAGGCCTGCCCAGCCGCTGCCTCCTCCGCAGAGGGCCTCAGGCCTGGCTTCAAGCCCCTGCTGGAGCCACTGCAGAGAGTGCTGCCGGCTGGCTTCCTAGAAGCCACTCAGGAGCTCCGCATGGGGAAGCTTTATCAAGGAGTGCCCTTGGGCCTGGCCTTGGGAGGGCAGGGTGAAGGCAGTGGGGGCGGAAGGAGAAGCTCAGCTGGGACACAGCTGGGTGGCGACTCGGCTGACCCGGGAGGAGCTCCACAGCTGTAACAGTTGTTCACAGTCAACTCGAGTGGGAATGAGACGGTCAGGATACTGGACCTCGCAAGGCCCAGTCCTGGATGTGGCCTGGGAAGGGCTTGACCTTGGCTAGCTGGCCTCACTGAAGGGGGTCTGACTGTGCCTCCCAGGGGCCCCCAGAAGTGGGCAGCCACAAGATGGGGCCAGCAGCACAAGCCACTAGGCTGGATCCAACTGGGGGCCAGCTCAGCCCTGGGAGGAGCGGTTAGAGGAGCACGTGTGACTGGCCCCAGGAAGCAGGAAGCAGGGTGACCAGCCCGAGGCTGTGTGGGGCCTCACAGAGGGCACGGCTAGTCGCCTTGTGAAGGAAGTGGGCAGCCAGATGGAGAAAGTCTTGAAGCAGAGGCAGCTGGAGATCTTGGTGCCCAGCTGTGGGGTCTTTACAAGAGTCAGACCAGGATCTTGCCTTGATGTCCCTTTGAGACTTTCCAGGCACGAGCCTGTTCAGGGCAGGCCCACTGACGCGGTGTGTCCAGGTCCTGGCCTCTGTGCTGGGGTCCAGGTTCTCTGGCTTCCAGCATCTCCCTTTGCCTCTGCCAGTTACAGAGACCCCCAAAGCTAGCACAGGCGGCCCTGTAAGGAAGAAGAGGGATGCATAGCCAATGGGGGTGGGCCTGGGGGGGCCTTTCTCAGTGCCTCAACTGACGTGCAGTAGCTCCTGTGGCTGGGTGTGCAGAGGACCAGCTGAGAAAGCCGCAGGTACCAATGACAGGAGCAAGCACTGTGGTGCCCAAATGCACCCATCACCTGCCCGGGCCTTCCCTCCTCTCTCAGTTGGGGCAGTGGGGACCCAGTTTAGTAATCAGTTGTTAGTGAGATTGAGCATGTTTTGTTCACTGAAACTGCTCTTAGGAAAAAACAGTATTTGGGAAGGTCCTTTGGGGTGAAAGTGAGAGGAACTAGGAGGGAGAGAGAGAGAGAGAGGAGAATCCATTACTTCAGAGAGGGAGGAAAGAGGCAGGGAGACGGGAGAGTGACAGGGAGCCGGAAGGAGCCAGAAGGATGACAGAGGGAAGGGAGGCTTCGCGACTCAGCACCAGGGAGAGAGAGATGCCAAAGAATGTCGGCCCGAGAATGTGTGGTTGTCATGGCGAAAGCTCTGTTTCCCCTCAAGGCTGTGACGTTGGGGTTCTGGTCAGGTTCATCCAGGCATTCAAGGGACGGGGGTCCTGCGTGACCGTGGAGGATGGAAGCTCGCTTAGTGTCTGTGAGATGAAATCAGCAGACAGCACATTGTCCAGGCCGAGGTGGCCCCCAGTCAGCCGAATGCCGGACTCCCTGTGACCACCTCTCTCCCCGGCCTGAGCTGGCCGTGGTCTAAGAGGGTGAGCCACGCTCAGGTCGGGCTCCCCAGGGCTGCCCACCTGCCTGAGAATGGTGAAAGCTCTGGCGCCAGCCCTGGCCACTGTGTGATCGCAGCCAGGTGACCCCATTCCACACACAGTGCCTCAGCGTTAAATGGAAATAACAGCTCTCCCTACAATGCGATAACACGTGGGAAATGTATGGACGTGGTTAGGGCTCAGAAAATATCAGCTGTTACAAATGCAGTGAGTTATTTTATTTTATTTTTTTTTTAAACAAAAGAAGAGGCCAGTTGCTCTCTGTGTAGGCTTTGGGGTCTTGGTCAGTTTTGTGGCCTGGAGTCCTCCTGTGATCTGGTGACACCTGGGGACCTTCCCCAGGATAACAGTTTTACACACATGAAGTAAAATGCATAGAATTAGGAAGAAAAGTAAATGTATTGAAATACAGTCATCAGTATAGCAATACATAAGCTTCTTTACTCAGGCATTAAACAATAAGGTCTAGTGACAGGTTTAATAACTATCATAATTTTGAGTTAGTGATGAGCTGAAATGTCGCTGTGAAATATCTGCAGCAACTGTAGTGTGATATGAGAGGATCTGTGATATCTATCGGTACAAGTTCCAGGAACCATCTACACTACTGTGGTGTGATGCCCACATGCAAAATGGAAGGAAATGCTACTTGTGGTGAGTGATTAGAGAAAATAGGATGTAATGTTTTCCCCCAACCGGTTCATGACCCCCTTGAATTCCACTCCTGATTCCCAGGTTGAGAACTCCCTGTTCGGACAGAGACATAAGAATCCCTGGCAACAGGTGTTCTTCCTCCAGAGAAGGATCATTTGTGTGCTCTCTTGGTTATGCAAATGATCCAATTTAACCCAAATGACACAATGACAAATGACACAATTTAACCCACAACAGATACTGTAGACTTAGTTTACTTCAATGTGGGCCACCAGGCTCCCACCCTCTTCCTCTTGGAGTCTGGGCTGACTGGGACATTTGCTTGTGGGCTTAGCAGAAGCTGGCTGGCCCCTGTTGTCTGCTGCACTACAGGGTCAGGAGCCCTGGTGCTCTCTGAAAGCAAAGACACCCACATCCCCACCCTCAGGCTCTGAGATGCAAACTCAGGGATACCTCTGCAGGTGTGCTAGGGCGATCCAAGAAGCAGCGGCAGTGACAAGCAATGAGGCCCCTGAAAAAAATCACCTTGAGTAAAGGGGGACCTCTGCCGATAACGCTGTTCTCAACTTAAAGGGGGAGGGTTGGAGTCAGCGTGCAATGCGGCTGGTGCTTTGCAGCCGCCCGCCCCAGGGGAAATGATGGCCGAGTGTGGGAATGGGGACTCAAAAGAGCTGTGAACCTGAACCTGGGCCGTCAACAGCATCCCAGCCTCCGGGGGCAGCAGCAGCCTTCTGTGAGAGACCGAGCTTCAACAGTGACACCTGGTGACAGCATGAAGAAAAAGAAGCAGTGAGCTGTCGGAACACTGGCTCCCCTCCAGGTGTGAGGGAGCAAAGCTGACCTCCCTTTGGACTAAGGAGGACCCTGGGGGTTTTGAACAATTTGGGGGCAAGATGCCTGCCCAAAAGGCATAGGGGCTAAAGCAATGAATCGAGGCAATAATGTGACCATATTTGTAATCTAAGTTGGTGAAGCAGGTCATATCAGTTCCATCGTCATAATTATATATGATATGTTATTACCGTCTCTCAGCGTGTGTTGGTGTAATGTGTTCCATTGTCAGAGGATGGCCTCACCTAACCTTATGTGAAAGTTCTTGGGGTCACTTAATTGTCACCCCATAAAGGGGTGACATCTCCAAGGCCCAACCACTCCCCGCAGATCCCACCTTTGGGCTGATCGTGTGTTCAGTTTCCCAACTCCCGATTCCCCCTCTCGGTACCCCTTCCCCCATTGTAACTATGCGTCCCCCACACTCCCGCCTTTGTCTCTTCTTGCCCTTGGTCATCTACTCTGAAGCAGATGGTAGCCTCAAGTGTAACTTCTTGGCCAGGCCTGTTCTTCCTAGGGCTATTTGTTACATGTTGAAACTGGGAGCAAAGCTGTAATTCAAAGAAGGAACCGAGGGAGAAACACTTTTAGAAATACTGCACCGCCAGTGCCTCTGAAGTCGCAACACACAGGCTGCACAGGTGAGCTGCAGCACGACTTCCCAAGGCTGCTCTGCATCTGAATCAACAGACTGGCCGAGGGGCGGTGCAGGCAAAGGAGAAACCCCTTGGCAGAGAACGGGGCTGGGGGCACTTTTAGTGGCTGTGCATTCAGATCCATCTCCATGATCCTTAGCCTTCAGTAAAGCCTCCCACAAGTTCTAGCCTTGTCTTTTATGGGAGAAAGGAATCGGGAAGTGTTCCACGTGGGGTCAGATACAGACGAGGGCAGCTCCTGTGGACCCAGGGCTAAGATGGAGAATTTGGCAGTTTTCCCTGAGAGTCCTCAGGACGACTGAGGCTCCTGCTGAATGTGGGATGAAATCACAGGCCCTTCTGTTTGGAGATTTAAAAAAGGTAACCCCACAAAACTGGAGGATTTGGGACTAGAAACAGGTCTGCAGTAAGACCTTGGATTGAAGAGAACTGTTGTACAGATGTAGAAACTGAGGCCCGTGGGGGTGTGGGATGCTCCAATGAGTGATTTTCCCAGCACCATGCTAACCCCCATGCTGGGTCTCTGTGCCCTGGCCCACCCTTTCCACTCCGAGAGCCTCTCGGGGCTCTTCAAAGACTCTGAGCCATCAAGAGGTGACCATCTGCTCCCCAGCAGAGGTTGGCAGCAGCCCACCTGTCCGCCTCCGCTGCCTAATCAGCACCTGGCGGGGAGCAGACGTGTCTGCTACGCCTCATTGGTTCCTCCATCACGCTGCACCGCACGGTGTCCTAATAGGAAACGATCCTCCTTAATCGTCTCTCCCAGCAAGGGCTCACGGCTCGCCTCCGCCCCATGTGCCTGGCACAGGTACATAGCTGGTGATTGACGGCCCTCACTTCAAGCCAAGGGAGCAACTGGAGGCTCAACCCCCTGGGTCCCTGCCCTGTAGCACCTGCTGATGACAACAGAGGCGACAACGGTAGGAGTGGCGACAATGCTGAGTGCCTGCTCTGCCCCAATCACCAGTTAAGAAGATGGTCACATTTCTCTTAAGGTTCAAAAAACAACTCTAAGCCCCTCAATGTTACAGGATGGGGCACCGACGACTTAGGATAAAATTTCCAGGGAGGGCGTGATGCAGCGATTCAAACTGTAGAATTCCTGTCACCGGGACGAGAGGGAGGTGATGTGCCCTGGAAGCTGCTGGTGACTCAAACTGTGGCTCAGGGGTGATGAAGAGACAGACATTCAAGATGCTGGTGACAAGTTGCGATACAAATGTTCCATGAAATGTGAAAGTGGAAAGGAACAGCAGTTCCCAGCTGATGTATTAGTTACCCTCTCTGGGATTAAAAGACATCTTTGGAACCAAACGCATTAGCTCCTACAGGAGGCACATGAACAATTGCACGCACACCCCTAATAGTTTGTATATTCAAACAGGATCTTCTCATTTGTAAAAAATATTTCTTTCGTGTGGGCATCTTCTTAATGGCCAGGTGGGAGACGCCACATCCTCAGGGTTGTCTTGGGTTCGGGCGTGGAGAGTTTGTGCCCAGAGTTCCTGGAGAAGCCCAGGTCTGGGTAGGTGGGGCGAATCCAGATTCTTCCAATGGGATATCAAAGGAGATTGTGGTGGCATCTTCTGGAGGCAATGTCTGGGCGAGTGCCCCTGTTCTCGTCACTGAGTGATCCAGAGCCCCAAGGCTAGGGGCCCTTGAACCAAACTGTGCAGTCAGGTTTTCTGTCCCAGAGGGAAGCTGAGGGTGGCCCGGAGTGGGTGGGGTCCCTTGGCAGTGTGAGGTGCGCAGCAACTCCTTTGCAACCGTGGGTCCCTGCGAGGAGCCCCTGTTCGCTTGAATAAGCTTGAGCTGGTTTCTCTTGCAGCAGCACAGAACCCTCCTGTTAGTGAAATGAAGTTTCCTGCTCCAGAATGAGAGAGGCTGGTTGTGGGGAGAGGGGAGAGCAGAGACACCGGGGTGTGGGAGACACTTGGAGATTCTCTCTCATGGGGGCAGAGGGAGGCTGTAGGGCCAGACCTCCCCCACAGCCTCAGAACTACAGCTGCAAGCCCTTTGACAATCTCCTCTTAATTCCTTGGGAAACACTGCGTTAGTGTCTTGCATGAAATCTCTGGAGTGGTGCAGGCAGCAAAGCTAGTCACCGACTGCCCCAGGGGGACAGGTGCAGACTCTTCCCCTTCCTGTGGTGGGGACTTGGAAGATCGTGTGGGCCGGCCTCCTCGGCCCTGTCCACAGACACCAGGGCGGGCTCAGGCTGCCATAGGAGGGCATGGAGGGAACAGGGAAGTTGCTCTGTGTTCATTGACATCTGGCCGTGTGTTCATTCTACACTGTGCCTGCTGCAGGGGTCCCTTGTCCAGATGTTGGCATCTGGCAGCTGCCCCCTAGGGTCAAAGAGGTGATAGAGATACCCCACCCCCACAATCCCCCGGGAATTCTCACGATCCTCCCTGGGAAGCCTTCCCTGAGCCTCCAGCCCCAGCCGGGGCCCTCTGTGGTCCCGTGGCACTCCGCATCCCACACAGCACTGGGGGAGTGAGGGTCTTTTGGATTCAGGTCACTTTGAGAAAAGCAGGTTTATTATGGAGCCTGGGTGATGATGGTTATACAATTTTATAAATTTACTAAAAATTACTGACTTGTTAAACAAGAAAGAAGGAAAGAAAAGTAAAGCTGTTTTTTTGTAAGCATGTTCACGGAAGTAAAGAAGACAGGACTCTCAGCTCCAGTCACGGCTGCCAGGGACCCCAGGGCAGGCCCACAGCAAGTCCCTCTGGGCTAGGACTCGTGGGACCTGGAACGCGGCTCAGATCTGGAAGGGCTGGAGGGCCCCGGGATGCCTCCCATCTCTGCCTTGCCCTTCCGGCCTTTCAGCTTCTGTCTCTGCCACTGTAGTTCTGGCTAATGGCCGTGATCTCTGCTGGCCAGTCCAACGGTGTTGCTCTCTGGCAGCCTGGGGAGGGGCTGCCCGTGGGTCAGGTGCTTACCCCTGGTCCAGTCAACCAGGGTGGGGGAGATGGGGCCACGTGATACGCCACATGGCCACCTACAGAGCCACTGCCTTCAGCAGGGGCCTGGCAGGTATTCTGAATCTTTGTGTGTTTGTCGCCACCTCCACACCAGGGCTGCTGCCCATAAAGTCTTATCGGGACACAGTCACACCCGTCCTTACAGTGTGTGGCTGCTTTTAAGCTGCAACAGCAGCGTCAGGTAGTTATGACAGAGATGCATGGCTCACAAAGCCAAAAATGTTTATCATCTGACCCTTTGCAAAAAACTTCCCTGACCCCCGCTCTGAACTTTAAGCTCTAGAGGGCAGGACTAGGTCTCGTTAATCCCCAGATCCCCCAAACTTAGCAAAGTGCCAGACACATAGAAGGAACTCAATAAATTGTGTTAAATGAATAAGTGGATGGGATCTGGGCTGAATCTGCACAGTCTACACCCCTTGCTTCAAAAGGAGGCTTCACCTAGACAACAATCTTCTCACGCTCCTGCCCGTGGAACAGGGTGACCAACTGTCCCAGTCCAGGACTGAGGGGTTTCTCAGGGTGCAGGCCAATCAATGTTAAAGATTGGAAAGTCCCAGAGAAACTGGGACAATGTTGGACACCTTATGTTGGACACCTGGCCTCTCTGTAGGTAGAAGCATTCACCTGCCCCAATCGGCCAATGAATCCACAGCAGGTTGCCGGTAGAACCGTGTGCCCAGAAGACATAGGCTCACACATAACTGGCTGCGTGACAGTGACAGAGTCAAACAACAGTGTACAGGAGCAAGGCAGTACCTGATGGTGGCAGCTGCTCTGGGGATTCTGGGTGTGACCGAGTGGAGCAGCTAAGATCTCAGCGGGCTGGAGTGATGAAGAAAGGCTTCCTGGGGAGCTGGAGGGCAGCTGGGTCTGGACTGGATGAGGAGGGATCCATCACTGGTAGAGAAGAGGGAAGACAGTGACATTATTAGTGTGTGAGGCCCCCAATGCCCACATATCAGTCTCCAGGGAAGACTTAGGTTGGTCACATGGCAGTTCCTGACCCAAGTCCTGTGGCCAGGGGGATAAGGCACTACCAGCCAGCCTGGATCATGTGTCCATCTCAGAGGGGCAGTGGGACACTGACTGCGGCACCAGGAAAATCCCACAGAGTGGAAGAGGAGCTCCGGAAGGAGCTCAAGGTGGCTTAGTTTGGGTTCCTTGGAAAGCCCAGTGGGAAGCAAAGGCTCATGTGCCACTCCTTTTTCAGGGAGGGTGACCCCAGGGAGCAGCGACCCCAGGAGGAGGGTGACCCCAGGGAGAAAGAGGAGTGTGACTAGGAAGGAGGGGGGGTCAACTGCAGAGTGTGTGTCATGGAGCTGGCCATGGCTGGGCAACAACATAACTGGTTGCTCAGTTGCACGGGACCGTCCTCTGAGAAGCTGTATAAATGTTTCTCAGCACAGTCCTTCAGGGGGATGGGAAAAGAATTTGTGCACAGACTCCTATCTCGAGTTAGTTCACCCATGGGGAGTCAATTGCCCAAATTTGCTGGTCATGCATGAGTGGATACAGCAGCTCATGTGCCAGTGTCCAGGGAAGGCGCAAAGTTAAGGGGTGTGCAGCCTGGACCCGAGCCCAGGGGCTGCAGGGGCTGGGGGAAGCTGGTCGGAGTCCACGCAGAGTGGGTGGTCTCAGCAGTGGGAACTGGTGGCCAATGGCCCAAAGATAAGTGAGAAGATCCAAAGTGGCATATAAAAGAGGTGCCTAATAGAGAGGGACCCCGAGAACATGGGGTCAGATAAAGCTAGAGTCGTCATGGTCTTCCTCGAGACCACCTGGTCTCCACATCTCTGAGACTGAACCCAGGGCCGACTGGCATTTGCACAAAGAGACTGTCAGCAGGTGGCCAGGCATAACCAGGACTGCAGCAGTCATTGCTCTCTCTAGTGAGAACCAAGAGACAGTCCTTAGCGTTCCGAAAAGGAAAAGGTGAAATTGGCTCCTCTTCATGGACTCGAAATAGATCCTATAAAAGTTGACTAGCAAATATTTAATGAAGCTGAACAGAAGTTGTAAACTCCAGTCCCCTTGTGTTCTTGCATGTCATAGAAAAGTTCCGAAACAGCAGAGTTGGGTGTGGAGGTGGGTGGCACTCCAAAGTTAAACAATTAGGTTGGAAATGTTGCCAAAGGACATAGAAAGATAAGCCAGATGGGTGGCAGAACATCACAGAAGACCCAGGGTCCACCCAGCCCCAGCCCACAGCCAAGGAGGGAGGAAGGATTGGTCTTAAGTCTACATGGTGCAGGAGTCTGTTCAGCTCACTGTGTCTTGGTTAAACTCAGCCCCCCTCTCTCTGCAGGAGCCAGAAGGGCATGGAATCCAAGGAGCTCGGTTCTGCTCACTGGCCTCGAGGGCTGGGGAGGGAGAGGGTGGCCCTCAGTGGCTGTTTGTGGGGCTGGTCACCATCCACCTGCACAGGAATGGACAAGTCTTCTGCAGTCTTATGGCTTCATTGCCAAGGTCAACAAACTGTGAAAATATTTGGCCTTGATGACACAGGATGACATTTAATATGAATCAAACACGTAGGTCCCCTACTTTGTTCGATTGGTCCAGACATTCCTTCTCCCATGGTGCCCCGGACACCTCCCATCACAGCACTTAGCACACTGTCCAATAGATTCCAGATTGTTCTTCTACCCCATTGGCCCGTGAGCTCTGTTCGTGCCCATCACATAGCCCAGGGCCCGCGGCACTGCAGGGCCCTCAGTGATGCTCTAAAGCCTGCATTTTCTGCCTTGGCGTAAACACCAGGTCCATGCCAGCAAAGAGGCTGTGGAGTCTGGACCACTTTGGTGATTCCAGGTCTATGAGCCCCTTGGGGACAGGGCCAGCTGGCTGCTCCTCTCTGTCCCCAGTCCCTACAGGGCCCATCACATAATAGGGCTCAAGAGTGTGTGTGGAATGAATGAATGACTCACTTCTCCTCCTCACTCACTGTTTTTTTGTTCCATCCCAGCCTGCAGCCTTCATGAGCTGAACAATGTGCAGAGGAATGTCCCTTAACAGTTTGGAAACTGTGACGATGCCCTTTCTGTGCAGAGATGGCAGCAAGGGTGGGGGGAATCCTCATGGCTCCCAGCCTCTGAGGGCACATGGTGTGGGGTGTTTTCACTTCTGGGCACCCGATTCCCCAAGGAGGGGCGACAGTATATGCAAAACTGGTGGAACACAGCCCTCCCGAGCCACAGCATCTAATTCCCTGGGCTCTGGCTGCCAGAGCGGGGCCACTGAAGCCCTGGGACTTGGCACAAGTCACCGAAATACTGTTCTTTCTACCCCGTGTTTGCCCCAATTCTGGTAAATGTGAGTTTTATTACCAGAAACAACAACAACAAAAAGACAAAGTCAGAGGCGATCCAACTGGAAACCTTCCTAGTCTTGGAGGCACAG
>CAUYSK010070903.1:0-21219 GCA_963575035.1 Avahi laniger
TGACATAGCACCTCTTATATATTCCTGGAAAGGGCTGGAACACATTCTACTAAGCGAGGTATCCCAAGAATGGAAAAATAAGCACCACATGTACTCACCATCAAATTGGTATTAACGGATCAACACATAAGTGCATATATAAGAATTACAGCTATTAGATATTGGGCAGGGGGGAGGGGGGAGGAGGGAGGAGGGGACGGGTATATGTGTACACAAAGAGTGCAATGTGCACCACGCAATGGGATGGACATATTTGAAACCTGGACTGATGGGGGGAGGGGGAGCAAGGGCAACACACGTAACCTAAACATCTGTACCCTCATATTATGCTGAAATAAAAAAAAAAAAATAGACACAATACCAAGCATATGTTCTGGCTATAAGAAAATTAGAAATCAATAACTAATAAATATCTTTAAAATCCCCAGATATTTGGATATTAAGCAACATACTTATAAATTAGTCATGCATAAAAGAAGAGGTATCAAAGTAGATTAAAATATTTTGAACTGAATAAAAACAAAAATATAACACAAAAATTTGTGAGATACAATTAAAGCACTAAAGAAAAATTTATAGCATTTAATGGCTTATATTAGAAAATAAGAAAAGTCTCAAACCAATCATCTAATCTTCCTTATTAACAAAGTAGAAAAAACGACTAAACCAGAATAATCAGAAGGAAAGAAATAGTAAAGAGCAAAACCAATACAATTGAAAACAAAATCAATAAAGTCAATGATAATAAAATCAAATTATTTAAAAAGATCTATAAAATTGATAAACTGTGAGCCAGAGTGACCAAGAATTAGAGATATAATCCCCATAATATTCTGCCATTTAAAAATAAAAAAAATGCAAAAAAATAAATAAAATAGAAATTCACAGAAGCAGAGAATAGAATGGTAATTACCAGGGGCTTGTGGATCATGGGGGAATAGGGATTTGGTAGATGTTAGTCAAACGATACAAAATTTTAGTTTAGGAGGAATAAGTTCAAAAGATCTATTGTACAACATGGTGACTACAGTTAATAACAATGTCAAATACCTGAAATACTTAAATACTTGTTGAATACTTGAAAATTGCTAAGAGAGTATACTTTAAATGTTCTCACCACAAAAAAATGAGGTGTGTGAGTTAGCGGATATATTAACTTGATTTAGCCATTCCACAATGTATGCCATACATCAAAATGTGTTGTATGCTATAAATGTAAAATTTTTATTTTTCAATCAAAAATAAATTTTATATTTAAAAAAGAGATAAAAAAATTAATATCAGGAACAAAAGACCTACAGCTAACGAGAGAGACTGAATGCTTTCCCACTATGATTGAGGACAAAGCAAAGATATCTTCTCTCCCCACTCCTATTCGACATTGTATCAGAAGTCCTAGCAATGCAATAACATAAGAAAACAACTGAAATCATAAAGATCATAAAGGACAAATAAAATCATCCCTGTTCTTAGACTACATGATCGTCTTCATAGAAAATCTAAAACAAAAAAAAAACTACAAAAAATGCTCCTAGAACTAAAAAATGAGTTTAACGAGGTACTGATTACAAAATCAACATAAAAATGTATTTCTGCTTCTATACACTAGCAATGAACACTTGGAATTTGAAATTTAAAAAAAATACCATTTATGATAGTATCAAAAAATATTTAGTTATAAATCTAACAAAATATATTCAGGTTCTGTGTGGTGAAGACTAAAAAACACTAATGTAAGAAGTCAGATGAAGAGAGAAATACAACACATTCACAAATTGGCAGATTCAGTACTGTTAAAATGTCAATTCTCTCTTTTTAATCTACACAATCAATGCAATGCTCATCAAAATCCCAGCAGGCTTTTTTATAGATTCCAACAAACTATTCTAAAATTTACATGGAAAGGCTAGGAACTAGAATAGCCACAAAGAAAAACAAAATTGCTGGACCAACACTGCCCAATTTAAAGACTTTCTATAAAGATACAGAAATTGATACAGTGAGGTATTGGTGAGAGGATAGACACTTACATCAATGGAACAGAGGAGAAAGCCCAGAAAGAAAAAGACCCACAAAAATTCAGTCAGCTTGTTTTTGGCAAAGGGGCAAAGGCAATTTAATGGAGAAAGGATACTGTTTTCAACAAATAGTACCAAACAATTTGACACCCATGTCCAAAAATTAAAGCCATTGCCTATTCCTCATACTTAATACAAGAATTAACTCCAAATAGATCATAAGCATAAATGAAACATATATAACTATATATTTCCAGAATAAAATATAGGAGAAAATCTAGGTGACCTTGGGTTAGGCAAAGATACTACACCAAAAGCATAATCCATCAAAGAAAAGCATGATAAGCTAGACTTTATTAAAATTTAAAACATTTTTTCTACAAAAGATTGCTTAAAAAATAAGAAGACAAGAAATAGACTGGGAGAAACTATTTGCAAATAATGTTCCTGACACAGGACTTATATATAGCATATAATAAAGAACTCTCCAAACTCAACAAGAAAATAAAAAAATAGAAAAAATGCATCAAAGATATGAACAGATACTTCATTTAAAAAGATAGATAGGGAAGCGGGCAAGGGGTGGACTAGAAGCAGCCTGCATGTGCCACTCTAAGGAGAGGATTGAAAGTTGCAGGTAGATTCTTACCTACAAATTGACCTCCTTGGAAAAGGCATTGTTAATCACCAGAGAAGCAACAGGGTACATTCAGAGTGAAAGAGAAGGTTATGGGGTGATCCATTCTGCAAGATCTGAAGGTATCTGGGGGAGGCATCCACATATGGGGAAGGACAGGAGGAGAGAGCCCTGCAGCTCCATGCTCCCCCCATGGGCACTGCAGCCTGAGCTGTAGGGGGGCCTCCACCACCACTACAGACCTCTGAACTGATCCAGGAGCTGCTTGGAGTCTGTGTAGTGACATTGTACTGGAGAGCAGGTACAGCAGGGACCTGATGGCTTCCACTCTCAGGTTGCTGCAGCTGATGCCATTCGGAGTTCTCAGGTCTGGGGGTCAACTCTACACCTGGCTTAGCTTTTCTGCAGTTGCCTCCACATCATTTCC
The DNA here is from genome assembly GCA_963575035.1 of Avahi laniger. Taxonomy (NCBI): domain Eukaryota; kingdom Metazoa; phylum Chordata; class Mammalia; order Primates; family Indriidae; genus Avahi; species Avahi laniger. Next base: position 3,083 of record CAUYSK010070903.1, read on the forward strand.
ACCAGGCCAGGGAAGGAGCATGTAGAGCAGATGCTCTCCCATGTGGTACCCTGTGACTAGGAGCCAAGTGCCTCCCCCACCCAGAGGGTATTTGAGCAGAACCAGCAAAAGTGACACCACCTGAGAGACCTTGGTGGACTGCCTCCATGGGACATGGGCAGGGGAAGGAGGGCTGGCCACTTGGCAGCCTCAGCCCAACAGCCCTGCCCCCACGATGCCAAGGCTGCCACCAGGTCCCCAGCTTTACCTCTGCAGTTCCTGTGCTGCTGTTCCACCCTGTGGCTCTGCCCCCGAGGCTCCAGTGCTGCTCTTCGGCCCTGTGGCCCCACCCCTGAGGTTCCAGTCCTACTGCAGGACCCCTGCAGCACCACCCCCGAGGCTCCCTCATTGCTACTGGGCTCCCAGTCCATGCCCTGAAGCTCCAGTGCTGCTGCAGGGCCCCATGCCTCTGCCCTTGAGGCTCCAGAGTTTCACTGCTCTGCCCCTCAGGCTCTAGCACTCTCATTGGGCCCCTACCCTGGCTCCAATGCTCCTTAGTGCCATCAGGTCCCATAGCCCAACTCCTGAGGCTCCCACCAGCTGCTAGGTGGGAACTACCCCCAAGGTCCAACCCTCCACCAGGGATCCACCAGCCTCAAGCTGCCATGTACCTTGACCCAGCTGGAGTGAACACCCAGAGCCCAGACATCAGGACTACTTAGATAACCTCAGCCAGCTGCCACTGTCAGGAATGACCCAGGAAGAGCAATCCCCTGCAACACCAATCTCCGTGGAGAGGATCTTGCCTAGCCCCTAACCCAAGCTTCCAACAGCGGCCTGGGGAAAAACCTTCCACTCCACATGAAGATTATCCAGCATCAGCTTGAACTGTGACAATCACAGGAGATCAGGACAAAACAGAACAGCTGCATTACAGGCTCTCAGTGCAACCACCTCTCCCCTGCCAGGTTAATCTTCCAGAGTAGGACACAAAATCACCATCTAGGGATCTTTCCTTCTTCTCACTAATCAGAAGAGTTTTCAGCAAAGGAGAACAGGTACACTGCAAACCTATCAGCCCTGAGCTGAGAGAAGAGGTTTCAAATGAGATTAAATCAGAAAAGAACTCTGGAAACATGAAAAAACAAGCCACTTCAACACTCCCACAGGATCACAATGGATCTACAGCAATGAACCTCAACCAAAAGGAAACTGTCAAAATGTCAGAAATGGAATTCAGAATATGGATGGCAAATAAGATAAATGGAGTTGAAGAGAAAGTTGAAAACCAACAAAAAGAAGCCAAAATATATTTCAAGAAATCATTGAAAAAAATGGAAAAGTCACTAAAGAGCTAGACAACATAATAAAGGATATAATACAACTTGAAGAAATAAAAGAAGGTAATTTCAAAATACAGCAGAAAGCTTCAACAACAGGCTAAATGAAGCAGCAGAAAGAATCCCAGAGCTTGAAGACAAGGTTCTCAAACTAATCCAGTCCGGTAAAGACGCAGAAAAAAAGAATAAAGAAGAATGAACAATCACTCAGAGAAATATGAGACTATGTGAAGCAAAGGAGTATATGAATTACAGGTATCAGTCAGGGAGAGGAAGAAAAAGCCAAAAGCATGGAAAACCTATTCAAGGGAATTGTTGAGGAAAACTTCCCTGGTGTCACCAGAAACTCAGATATCCAGATACAAGATCATCATTGAACACTGGGAAGATTCACAGCAAATAGGACATCTCCAAGAAACACATAGTCATCAACTTGGCCAAAGTCGAAATGGAGAAAATTCTACAAGCAGCAAGATGAAAGCAACAATTAACCTACAAAGGAAAACCCACCAAGCTAACAGCAGACTTCTCAGCAGAGACTTTACAATCCAGAAGGGATTGGAGCTCCATTTTTAATCTTCTTAAGCAGAACAACTGTCAGCCAACAATTTTGTATCCTGCAAAATGAAGTTTCACAAATAATGGAGAAATGAAGACTTTTCCAGACAAGCAAACACTAAGGGAATTTGTTACTACTAGACTAGCCCTACAGGAAATACTCAGAACTGCATTATACATGGAACAGCACAATAGATACATACCCACACATGTAAAAAAATCCAAAAGTTAAAGCTCATAGCTCTTATAAAACAATAATATAAGAGGGAAAACAAAATAAGGTATCATCCAACATGATCAACAGGCTTTCAAAATCTATGAGATACAGCAAAAGCAGTCCTGAGGGAAAGTTTATAGCCTTAAATGCCTACATCAAAAAGATAGAAAGATCACAAATTAACAACCTAATGTCACATTTCGTTTCACAAGGAACGAGAAAAGTAAGAGCAAACCAAACCCAAAGCCGGCAGAAAAAAAAGAAATAACAAAGCTCAGAGCAGAACTAAATGAAATGGAAATGAAAAAAGCAATATAAAAGAGCAATGAAAGAAAAGCTTGGCTCTTTGAAAAGAAAGAAAATGGACAGATCATTAGCCAGATTAACCAGAAATAGAAAAGACTCAAATAAGCTCAATCAGAAATGAAAAAGGAGACATTACAACTGATACCACAGAAATACAAAATGTCATCCATGAATACTATGAAAACTCTACATTCACAAATTAGAAAACATAGAGGAAATGGATAAATTCCTGGAAACACACAACCTCCCAAGCCTAAATCAGGAAGAAACAGAAAGCCTAAATGGACCAATAAGGAGCAACAAGATTGAAGTAGTAATAAAAAAATCTCCCAACAACAACAAAAAAATCCCCAGCCCAGATGGAGTCTCAGCCAAATTCTACCAGATCCATAAAGAAGAACTTGTACCTATCCCACAGAAATTATTCCATACATCAAGAAGGAGGGAATCCTCCCCAACTCATTCTATGAAGCCAATATCATGTTGATACCAAAGCCAGGAAAGGACACAACAAAAAAAGAAAGAAAACTACAGACGTTATGAATATAGATGTAAAACTCTTCAACAAAATACTAGAAAACTAAATTCAACAACACATCAAAAGATAATTCACCGTTATCAAGTGGGTTTCATCCCAGTGATACAAGGATGGTTCAACATATGCAAATCAATAAACATGACTCATCACGTAAACAGAAGCAAAAACAAAGACCATATGATCATCTCAATGGATGCAGAGAAAGCACTCAATAAAATCCAGCACCCTTTCATGTTAAAAACCCTCAACGAACTAGGCATAGAAGAAATATGCTTCAAAATAATAAAAGCCATATATGACAAACCCAAGCCAAGATCATACTGAATGGGGAAAAGTTGAAGGCATTCCCACTAAGAACTGAAACACAACAAGGTTAGCCACTGCCACTGCTTCTATTCAACATAGTACTGGAAGTCTTATCCAAAACAATCAGACAAGAGAAATAAATAAAGAGTATCCAAATCTGGAAAGAGGAAGTAAAACTATCCCTCTTTGCTGATATGATCTTGTATCTAGAAAATCCAAAAGACTCCACCAAAAGACTCCTAGAATTGATAAATAAATTCAGCAACATCTCAGGTTACAAAATCAATGTACATAAATCAGTAGCATTTTTATATACCAATAACAGTCAAGCTAAGAGTCAAATAAAAGACTCAATATCATTCACAATAGCTATAAAAATAAAATATATAGGAATATACTTAACAAAAGAGGTGAAAGATCTCTACAAAGAGAACTACGAAACAATGATAAAAGAAATTGCAAATAACACAAATGGAAAAACATCTCATGCTCATGGAGTGGTAGTATAGACATTGTGATACCACAACTTACCTCTGTCAGAATGGCCATTATTAAAAAGTCAAAAAACAATAGATGCTTGTGTGGACACAGAGAGAAAGGAATACTTATACATCATTGGTAGGATTGCAAATTAGTGCAATCTCCATAGAAAACAGTATGGGGATTCCTCAGGAAAACAAATGTAGATGTACCATTCAACTCAGCAATCTCACTACTGGGTATCTACCCAAAGGAAAAGAAGTCATTTTACCAAAAAGACACCTGCATGTGAATGTTTATTGCAGCACAATTCACAATTGCAAAGATACGGAATCAACGTAAGTGTCCATCAATTCGTAAGTACATTAAGAAAATGTGGTGTGTATACACACACACACACACACACACACACAAACACAATGGAGTACTACTCAGCCATAAAAAGGGATGAGATAATGTCTTTTGTAGCAAATTGAATGGAACTGGAGACCATTATCCTAAGCAAAGTATCTCAGGAATGGAAAAATGAACACTACGTGTACTCTCTAATAATTGGGAGCTAATCAGTGGGCACACACAGGCACAAAGAGATGTAATGGTCATTGGAAATCAAGAAATGGGGAGGAAGAAGGGTAAAAATTTACCTATCGGGTACAATGAACACTATTCTGGTGATGGACACACTGAAAGCCCTGACTTAAGTATTATAAAAAAGATATCCATGTTACATAAACATTTATGCCCTCTTAATATTTTTGAAATAACAATTAATTAAAGATGAATGACAAATAAGTATATGAAAATATTTTCAACATTACTAATTAGAGGAATACAAATAAAACCACCATGAGATATCACTACATACCCATTAGAATGTCTAAAATCAGAAAAAAACTAGCAATACCAGTCACTGGTGTGAATACAGAGAGAGCAACTCAAATGCCCACAAAGAAATGTTGGTTGGAATGCAAAATGTTATAGCCACTTTGGAAGTAGTTTGGTAGATCCTTATAAGTTTAAGCATACACCTACCATATGACCCATCAGTCCTGCTCATAGGTATCTACCCAAAAGAAATGAAAACTTACATTCACAGAAAAATCTCTATGCAAATGTTTATTACAGCTTTATTCATGACCTCCCCAAACTGGAACAACCCAGGTGTCCTTCAGCTGATGAATGGATTAGCAAACCACGGTACATTCATACAATGAAATGCTATTCAGCAGTAAAGGAACAAATCAATTTGTGGAACATGTATTAATCTTCAACACACTTTATTACGTAAAAGAAGCCATGCCCCAAAAGCTACATATTAAACAATTCCATTATATGACTCTCTGGAAAAGGTAAAATTATAGGAAAGGAAAACAGATCAGTAGTTGCTTGGGCTTGGGTGCTGGAGAGAAAGTTGGATATGAAAGGACAGAGCAAGGAATTTCAGGGATGATGGACCTGTTCTGCATGGAACTATGGTGGTAAGTACATGACTGAACATCTGTTAAAATCCATAGTACTGCACACCAAAAATAATGAATTTTACTGTATATGAATTTTTTAAATCAACCAGCATGTGGGGGGAGGAGAGTTGAAAAGCACACTATAACAAGTGAATCTAATTACATTTCAAATTCACCCCATACCGACCCTGAAGGACATAGGGAAGAAAGAAGCTGAGTTAGGTAACTCTGGAATGCGATGTATGTTGGTAATACTCTAAGGTTAAGCAAGTAGGTAAATATTAATATGCTGTACATAATGAGAGCCAGTTTCTCACTGTGTAAGAGAAAAAAGGTGCAAATAAGTAAAGGAAAGGAAGGCCAGAGTGAACCTTATGGTGCTGGATTAGAGTGGGATCTATCAATATGAACTCAACATTTTTTGTAGTATTGGAGGTGAGGGGTGTGTGGATGGGGTGTGTGTGTTAGTATATGTATTTTTTTTCCTAGCTCTGCTGAGACAAAGATACCCCATTTGCAGTGAGCACACCTAGCACCCAGAACTTAGTTTCTAAATACCATTCTCAAAAAAAATAAAGGGCTCCTTGGAAAACAAGTTGATTCCAGGGTTGATGTGGGATATGCAAGATGAGTCTGGTTCTTCTGATATCAGGAAGAAGTACTTGTTGAAAGAGCACAGGAGCCAACATGAAAGAATGGCTAGCAGCCAAATTAGAATAACTTGAGCAACAAAATAATTAAGAGTAGAATTGAATTATACCCCCAGCTAAAAAAATAAATCTCCATGGGTCCATATTAAGATAGAAAGTGGGGTGGGGGGTAAAGAGGGAGAGAAAGGGAGAAGGGTGGGGAGAGGGAGTGGGAAAGAGAAGGGAGGGAGGGAGGGTCAAAGGGAGAGATGAAGAAAGGGAGGGAGGAAGAAAGAGAGAGAGAAAACTCTCCCTTACAGAAGAATTTTAATTTATAAATGCAGATGGAATGAGGGAAATAAAAAAAATCACCATTAAAACACCAAAATAATAATCGAAGCAGGCAAGATCCACAAAAGGATGGTAAAATGAGTGGAGAAAAGTCTAGGCAGACACCCAATATTTACATAGTCTCAAAGTATCTCCCTCAAAATGCTTAGTAATTACAAAGGGGACTGTGGTAACTTTACTATGAAGAATCCTGGCAGGCATCACTTCAACCAAGGGGTCAACGTCATCAATAGCATGTATCATTATCGTGTCCTCCCTGGCACCATGCACTGAGAAAGGCACGTCAGCTCTGCAGCACCCTGCCCAGTGATACGTAAGCTCAGTCTAGTCGTGAGAAAAATCAGACAAACCCAACCGGGGGACAGTCTACAAAATAACTGACCAGTACTCTTCAAAAGTGTTGAGGTCACCAGAGACAAGGAAAGACAGAGGAATTGTCACAGATTGAAGGAGATTAAGGAAATATGGAACCAAACGCCACATGGGATCTCAGATTTGATCCTACAACAGAAAAAGGGCATCAGTGGAAAAACAGGTGAAGTCTGAATAAATTCTGTAGTCTAGTTAATGATATTATACCAAGGTTAATTTATGAGATTATTCTTCTATAGTTACATAAAATGTTAATACACAGGGAAGCTGGGTGAAGGGTTTATGGGCCCTCTCTGTAATATTTTTGGAAATTTTCTGTAAATCTAAAACTATCTAAAAATAAAAAGTTAAAATAAATTAAGAACATTTTTAACACAGTTATTGGAAAGCGTTTTTCAAAAAGATAAATGTAAGTATAGAAGCTCTGAGTCAAGGAAAGGATCATTTGAGGAAAAACTAGCAATTTTTAGACATATTTAAAATTGGAATTTTATGAAATAAAAATATAATCATTGAAATTTAAAGAAAAAGAGAAAAGAAACATAAATGACTGGTTAAACTACAGAAAAAGACAGCCAAAGAGGGAATTAGTGAATGGACATTCAATATGTAAAATTTACTCAGAATGTTGCCTAGAGACATAGCGGATGGGGAAAGTGAAAAAGAAGTTACGGAGCATGAAAGGAAGAGCAAGAAGTAAGGAAAATAGATAACGGAGGAAAGACTACGTCCAAAGACAGGATAATGGGGAATTTTCCAGGATAAAAGAGAGATTCCTAAAATCCAAAAATCATTAGTGATAAGCAGAATAAATCTAAACAGTTTCAGAATTGTCAACCCATACCCTTCTGAGAAACAAATTTATCAGAGTACTACGTTAACATGCAATTATCGTGCGTGTTTTACTAGATACCGTGCATACACACTGCTTTCCAAGGTTGCTCCAGTAGGCTCCTCTGTTCCCTTCAGTGGGATTATGTATTTGATTTAAATCAGGTAGATTCTCTTGCCCTGGTCTGCATTCCAACCCTCCCCCCAACATACGTACATACACCATGGTTTATCTCTTTTAACTTAAATCATATTCTTTGAGGTTCATACTTCTGCGCATTTTAAGCAATGCATAATCATGTACCCACCACCACAATTCCATACAGAAGAGATCTCTCTGATGTAGGGACTATTATTATCCCCATTTTACATATGAGGAAATGCAGGGAAAAAAGCTAAGTAACTTTCCCTGAGGTCATCCAGCCAGTAAGCAAAGAGCTGGACTTTTGCTTGGGCATTCTTGGCTCCAGAATACCAGCTAAAAAATTCCATGCTGCCCTTGGATTTCCACACTCGGCCCAAGTCTGTCTGAACATTTGATTACCAGAAACCCTGTCACCAAGGGATCCCAAACGTGTATCTGCTGGAATCCACCGCTAGGGGCATGTTGAGAGCCTGACACTGGGAAAAGAGACCTGAAGACAAAAACAGCGCCCCTTTCAAACTGTTGAATAGATTGGGACTGGGGAGCAGAAAGGAGACAGATCTTGACTTCTATCTTCAGATTTACTGAGGATTAGTTAAATCCTCTAGCCTGTGATCCTTTGAAGGCACAGATTACATGGTCTTCATCTCTCTATTCCTAGTGCTTAGTACAAAGCAGGTGTTTAATCCACATTTATTGAATGAATGCATGTAGCAATAAATAAAAGGTTATACATTTAAATATGAAGAGGTACCAGATAAGACTCATGGGCCATAAGACATGCTCCCTCTTTTAAGTGACATTCTACACCCTTCCCATCATATGGGAAGTCCTAGACTCCAATCCCCCCAGTTCTACCAATAGGGTTTCAGGTATCAGGGTCCCCACACCCTGCATGGGCTGTAGACATGTCTGACCTGTCAGATAAATTCTAGATGATGACATGGGACTTTGTGTTTCTCTGTAGCCCTTCCAGCAACGTGGAGCTATGTGGCAATGCAGGACAATATGAAACAAACACACGAATGGATGGATGGATGGACGGAAGAACCAAAAGACTCCACTAAATTTTAAGTAAACATCTACACTTATACAGGATTATTTTTCCTCATTTATGGCCATATCCCCAAGGCCCAACACATTGCCTTACATTTATTGATAGTTTCTCAATAAATACTTGTTGAATAAAAAAGGAATGAAAAGGAAGCAGCTGACAAGCAGTCTCCCGTACCCAATGCTGAAAAGTAGAGCATTCCCAGCTTGTCCATAAACTTACATAAGTTTCACTCCTGTGTTTCAGCTTCTTGAACAGTTTCTACTAATATCTGTGAAAATTTTCAAAGAACAGTTCCTTCTAGGCTGATTTTTTGCATACATGGCCCATATCAGTTGGGAGTACCTAGAAGTTAAACAGGCTGTCTAAAGCCCTAGTAAAATAATGCAGACCATAGGAGACAGGAATTCCCCAAGGGTCTCTAAGAAGATCTGCTTGGATAACATCAACTTACTTTGTCCCACACATAAGAATCTACAGGGCAAAGATGTTCAGAGGCACAGCTCTCCTCACACTATCTGAAGATGAAGCACTCTAAGGACATCCAGGGAGGTCCTCACTAGAGCAAATTGTCCTGGACTAGCGTGGAAAGGCAAACAGCCATGGGCTGTGATAGCAGAGGCTCTGGGCATGACTGCATGAAACAGAAGCATGTGTTTAATATGCATCCCTTCCTTTTGTCATGTTGGGCTCTGGGGAGGCGAGGGCAGATTCTAGTCCACCTTGCAGCACGGGCTTCTATTCTTTTTTTTCAATAATTGTTTATGCAGGATCATGCTTGAGTCAACAAGAGCATCACACTGTCCTTGGAATCACTGTGAATATGCTCGACTTAAAAATCACTGGAGTGCTGCCTGGTCCCCCAGGCATTCCCTGAAGAACTTCTGCCAAGGAGAGGGTCTGCTCCTCAGGGGCAAGAATTTATAAGAAGAGACTGACTGCATTTCATACATCATGAAATTATTTCTGTAGAAGCGAGCTTTCTCTTCAGGGCATGCAAGAACACAGTGAATAGCCAAGCTCTGAATAAAGTTCTTCATAGAGACAGCATGCAAACACTGACCCTCAGAATCTGAAAATTCGGATTGAAGGCACCCTGCCTGTGATGGTGAAGTAGGACTTTGTTAGCAGAACTCAATTTCGACGTTTGCCAAAACCCATCAAGCACACGCCCGTGAATCATTCACGCCAACTCTGCAGAGTCCATCTGCTGTGGGTGCATTTCTCGTAGACAGTTGTCCTGGGAATTACCTGCCCTGTCACTCGTTCTCGCACCCTCCATCAGAGGAGACTTTTCTTCCCTGGTCCTAGGGAAGACAAGCCCATCTCAGAACAGTAGGTGGCTCTTATGCTGAGGGAACACAAGACATGCTCACAAGTACTTAATTCACTACCGAGTACACGGCATGACCAGGAAGGCGGAGAGCTTGCCCTGTCACGTCCGCTACCCTGGGTGCATGGAACAGATGTGTCATGAAGTCACTCTGTCCACCTCCTGGGCACCATTTTCTGCCCCCTCCACCCTGAGAGATCTCTAGGAACTGCATCTTCAGGGCTCCATTGCTGTCTGACTTCCTACGGGCCAGAAGATTAGAAGGCGGGAGGGGGGCAGAGGATGATATGCCCTCCCTGCTCTGGGTACAAGGAAAAGGCTGGCCTCCTGGCCTCCCTCCACACGCCAGCCCCTGCTGGGCAGACAGCTCTCCACACCCAGTGACACTCTTCCCTCACCTTGACTCAAGCCTGGAGACTCCCCCAGGTAAAGGATCCCTGTTCTTGCTTGTCACTGGGTGCCATGACATCCCTGGCTCAAAACCCTGCTCCTTGCTCTGTCAGTCTTCCCCTCGCCAAACCATGTGAGCAGAACTGTATTTCCTGACAGATCTGGCTGATAAAGAGGGGCAATGGAAAGGGCATTCACCTTGGCCTAAGGGAAGCCGAGTTCTGACGCTGCTTTGCTTCTGCTAGCTGTGTGACCTTGAGCAAATCACTTCACCTCTCTGGACCTCACTGCCTCATCCTCAACATGAGGAGACTGAATGGTCCAGGAAGCCCATGCCACCCTCATAGCCTCCCTCATTTTCATACACAGCCCCCAGCAGTCCCTGGGGTGTCCTTCCTGAACCCCAGGGCTCTGAAGGGCCACGTCTGAAAGCTAGACATGTTAGTCATTCCTATTCTTTTAGTGACTTTGATATTTGATATACTCGGATTAGGTGATCTTCTCTGGACAGTTTACAAAGTGACTGTAATAGCAATTCACTTAAGAGAGGCTGTTTAGGGATTGACGAGCTACTCTGGAGGAAGGAGCTGGGGCACCAGCTGTGCTGCAGACTGGTCTCCTCCTTCATGTCATCGGCCATGCCTGTGGCCTGTCGGAGTCAGGGAGGGTGGTCCCCTCTCTGTCAGAAGATGAGTGCACCTCCTGGCCAGCACTGCAGGCAGCTGGGATGAGGGGTGGGGGGTCCAACAGCATCCACTGCCCCGCCCCTCCTGTTTCCAAAGCACCTTTGCTTTCCCAAGTGCGCTCCCGTAAATCACACACGTTTGACAATGGTACTTGACAGGTAGTAGACAAGTACGTTGGAGATAACTGGGGGTCAGAAAGGCATTTCCCAAAGTCCTACAGCCAGCACGGTGGGAGCTGGGACAAAACCCCATGTCTTAAGTGTCTTTTCCAGAACATATATTCAATTTATGTAGATGATTAAACTAAATGACTGGCTTCGCGTTTGGAATGAGGCCAGGCTTCGCGTGTTTCCATTCATGATGAAAAGCGTGTCCCCTGGCTGTGCTCCATATCGGTCACAAGCCTACCCTGAAATGAGGACAACTCTCTGGGAACCTTGACCTCTTATCTGTACTTTCCCACATGCTTTTGTGAATGTAATCTCACAGGGGTGGGGCTGCGTTGGCCAAGGTCACGCAGCTGTGTGCCGCCCCACCCCACCCCCAAGTCTGTTCTAGGGTTCATGTGCCTTGATTCTCAGCTTGGTGCTGTCTCTGCCTCCCTCACAGTCCTTAGTCATTCCATAAATGTGCAGAGCCCTGCTGCGGGCCAGGCCGGTGCTAGGAGCCGGGTGAAGGAACGATGGTGAGCAAGGTCCAGTCCTCGCCCTCGAAGGAGTTCAGAGGCTCATAGAAAAACCGATGTACAAACCAGAGCAGCGCCCAAAGGAACTGCTGTGAAAAAGAATCGCCCCAGTGTGCTGGGACACAGAGGAGGAGCACTCAGCCTTCTTCGGGGAGACTGTGCGAGCTGAGACTGGAAGTGTCTGGGCATGGCTGGGTGTCCGCCAGGCCCGAGCACTGCAGGAGGAAGCTGCATTTTAAGGAACAGAAGGCGCTACCTGGGCAAAGGCCTGAGCAGGCGTGACGCGCATGCGTAGCTCAGCGTGGCAGGAGCACCCAGTGTAGGGTCACGCAGGATGAGCAGGCGCCCAGGACAGAGGGCGCTCGCTAGGTCAGTTCGCAGAGCAGTGATTTCCTAGGGAGGGCCCCACAGTGGTATTTGGGCCTCAGAGATATCAGAGGATTTCAAAGTGAGCCGCAGCCGTTTACTCTTGGCAAGACCTTGTGCAATGACTGCCCCACCTGGAAGCAGGGTATCTGAGCCTCTCCCAAAAGGAAGGAAAACAATAATAACAATAATAATAACACTTAACTAGAACAGCTGCCAGATGTACAGCACTTAGCATGCTGGGCGCCAGAATGAGCCTGCCCTACTATTACGAATAGAGTCAGAGTTTTATTGCAATCTTTGTTTGACTTATCTCACTCTGTGAGACGAAGACACGAATGCGCTTTAAAAAATGGAACCACCCCACCATCATAGCCAGTCAGGCTCGGCTCCCAGCAGGATGAAGTCACCTCTGGGTCTCCTGTGCCTGGCTGGGCACCCACCCTCTCCTATCCTGGAGGCGCTGAGAGTTTCCTGAGTTTTGTGCCTTGCCTCCCTGGTGAGCCTGGGGCTCTTGGGGCCCGGGTGCACATCTGCATCCTTCACACCACCTGCAGCTGGCTACACTGCACACGCTGAGGATGTTGAATAAACAAAGACAGACGGAGGCAGCTCCCTCCTCCACCCCAAACACAGCTACAAGGTACAAGCTGTGCGTGCCCTTCCTGACAGCTTGTCTGTCCAAAGTGTCTCCCCAGGAGGCAGAGCGATTGATTCTCTGGCATCTTACTTTCCCCATGATCAATGTCTCCTGACATTTGTCAGACTTTAACACCTTCTCTGCTGCCCTTCAAAGGGTGGGCTCTTTCCATGGAAACTGTGAACACAGCCCATCTGAAGGGAGATGGCTTTTTTCTTTCTTGTTTTTCCCTCCACTTTTAAGTGGAGAAAAATCAAGTCAAACGAGACCTGAGAGAAGAGGAGATAAACTACAACAGAGAACGAAAAACGCAAGGTGAAGGGGCTCACGTGCTGGATGTTCTCAAAGGGCCAGAAGGTGGCCGAGTGAGGGGTCAGAGTTAGCAGCTAGCTACGTGCTAACTTTCATATGATACAAAGCTGTGACTTTCTCCCCTACCTTTAACAGAGCCTAGAACTCCACCTTAGGGAGTCATACCTATGGACTCTGAATTTTTTTCATCTCTAAGAGTCTCCTTTCCTCTGCCAATAGCCAAGGAAGGGGGGTATTAAACTCTTAGTATCCAAAATTTCAGAAATAAATTAATTTAGCAGACACTGCTGATAACTTGGCCCCATGAAAGCAGGACCACAATATGGACTATAGGAAGAGTGAGACTCCAGGTGAGTTGGAAGATGGGGGTATGTCCAACTTGCCCTAAGCACCCATCCTATGCCAAACGCTTAATGTTCATAATACATGCTTGCTGCCCCCTTTGTAAGAGCAGTTGTTGTTTCCCCTATTCACAGATAAGACATCTGAGATGCAACAAGGTGAATTTACTGAGCCAAAGTCGTTGTCTTACTCCATATGTGTTGCTATAAAGGAATACCCAATGTCGGGTAATTTATAAAGAAAAAAGGTTTGTTTGGCTCACAGTTCTGCTGTCTGGAACACTCGGCATCTGGGGAAAGCCTCGGGCTGCTTCCACTCATGGGGAAAGTGAAAAGGAGCCACAAGGGCAGAGATCACATGGCGAGAGAGGAAGCAAGAGAGAGAGAAGGGAGGGAGGCACCAGGCTCTTTTAACAACCAGCTCTCATAGCAACTAGTAGAGTGAAAACTCACCGGTCACCACAGCAGCAAGCTCTTCAGGACAAATCTGCCCCCCTGACCCACACCCCTCCCATGCATCCAGAGCTGAGCACAGTGCCTGGGACATAGTAAGCATTGGATATATGCTCAAAGAATAAGTAAAATGATTTAAACATGAATGAGAAGGACATATGAAACATTGATCTATAAAACCCACAACACCCTGATCTAAGCAAAGCCCAATCAGTCGAGCCGCCAGGTGAAAGGGCGACACCAGCAAACCCTAGTTCCAGGGCCAAATTCCTTCCAAGGCGACTATTACGTGTCAGCCTCAATTCAGGCTCCACCCAGGGTGGAGAGGGGATGGGAGGAGGTTTGAGGAGGATCTGGAAACACAGTTGACATTAAATGATACATTTCCAAATGCGATCAAATTAAATTCAAACCATGTAGAAGATCGTATAGATAAAATATATTTTTTCATATATAGATAGTTTCCCCGGACAGTTTGACAACTTTATGAGAGGGAAGCTATTTTCAGCCAGACATGTTAAGAAACAGAGTCTCTGGTGCGGACCTTGGTGTGCGCCTCTGTTGCTCAGGGGCCGGGGGGGGCCTTCCCACTGGGTCCTTTAAAGTGGTCTGGGCACAGCCTCCCCTTTTCCTCATCAAGAGCGGGCCCAGGATTCTAAGCCAGGAAAAAGTTCCCAGAAAAGAGCTGGGTCATGAAGGATGAGGGCCAGAAAACTGGAGGAAAGATCAAGTATTTAAAGGAATCCGGGGAATGAAGTGATTTTGTTTTCTCAACAAATTAATTTAGAGAGCACACACATTCATTCCCCCTCAAGCCTGCATTAGGAAAATCTCCATATTAGCAGAGAATCAGGATGACACTTGGGTGATTCAGCACGACCCATATTCTTCCCGGTGCATCCTGCAGATCCGGAGCAAGACTGAGCAGCGGTGAGAAGGCGCAGGGGGATCCTCCCTAGTCAGCAGCAGCCCTGCCCCCATCCCATTCTCCCAAGTGCCCTGGGGACCTCCTTAAGCATGAGCCTGTCGGGTCCAGGCCTCCCAGAGTGGCCCTCCCCACTCTGCACACCCACAGCCAACACCCGCAGTGAAAGGCATCTGGAAGCATCTGGTCGTGGCCATGTGCGTGCGTGTGTGTGTGTGTGTGTGTGCGTGTGTGTGTTGGGGGAAAATATCTTCCAGGAGGCTCCAGTTTCTCTGTTAACAAGAAGTGGGGTGCACATCCTGGCCTTTCGCCCTTGATAAATTGCAGGACCCCAGATACTGCTGTAACCCTTCCTATCTGGACAGCCCTGTCTGCCAGGCCCACCATACTCAGAGCATCCTTCCAACCAGTCCCATCCCTGAGTTCCATCTGTGCTCCTCTTCCAACTGAGCTTCTGGATCCTTCCAAAGAAATATACCAAGATTTGGTGTGGAAAATCAGTAGAACCTGAGAGAAGAATGGGAACAAAAGAAAGGAGAAAAGAAGAGAGGGAGGAAGGGAAGGAAGGAACAGAACATTTTCTGAGCATCCTAACAAGTCCACAACATAGGCCATTTTATGCCCCATTTTACAGGCAAGGAGGCTAAATCCCAGAAAGATTAAGTCACTATCAAGATCACACAGCTGGATCAGTGCCAGAGCTGACAGTTTAACCCATGACTTCCTGTCTCGAAGTTCACATCCTACACATTTTCCCAAAAAGTCAAAAGTGAATTCATTTCTAGAATTGTCGCAAATTAGTAAATTTCCTAGGAGTACAGAAATCATGAAACCCCACAGAGTATTATAAGAAGAGGGAGAAAGACAGACCAAGGATGAGGCACATAGAGAAAAGGTCACGGGAAGACACAGCAAGAAGGCTGCTGTCTGCGAGCCAAGGAGAGAGGCCTCAGAAGAAACCAGACCTGTCGACACCTTGATTTTGGACTCCCACCCTCCAGAACTATAGGAATATAAGTTTCTGTTGTTTAGTCTCCCTGCTCCCACCCATTGCATTTTGTTATGACAGGTCTAGCAAAGTAATCCACTGAGTGGAGACAGCTCTCAGAGCAAGATCCCGGGAGGAGAAGGCAGGGGAAAGGAACAGGACGACCTTGTGGTGGGAGCAGCAATGAGTTGCTGCTGCTGTTGGAAAAGGAAAGCATGGCTTCCCTACATTTTGCCCTCAAGCAGTGGCATCGGCATGAGAAACAAGATCCCTTAGGCAGGGCACCCCTTGGCCCGCTTCTCTCACTAGCTTGAAAACTAAGCAGCTCCAAACCAATCTCTCTCAGATAATGGATACTTCCTACTGAGCCAAATAAGGAGAGAGCTGCAAAACGGGCACCCCACAGCCCACACAAGGCTGCTTTCCTTCTTGAGGGGCTTCCAAGCAATGGAAGCCAACGTGAAAATGAGACTTGCAATTTTCCAGAACCACTGAAATGGGTGACGGGTAAGAGTAATGAGTCATTAGGATAAGCAGGAAAGGCCAGGACAGTTCATTCAACAGAGGAACAGACGAAATGAAGGTGCCTCTTTCAGAGGAACAGAATCAAGCAAGGAATATTTTCTGGTCTCCATAAGAATCAGAGAAGGCACCCTCTACCGTGACTCCATAAGACATGCTTGGATGCTTGGAAATGTAGCAAGAGCTACGTCAAGGTTCATACCCTTTACCCAGAAATACCATTCCAAGGTTTTTCTAAAGGAAATCAGTAAACTGAAGCAAAAAGCATATTATATGAAAAAAGACATTTATTACAGTATTGTCTAAAATGACCCAAAACTGGAAATAGCCTGTCAAGCAAAATGAAAGTGAGTCATAGTGGTTTGTATTACATTACAGACTACTGTCCAGACATAAAAATGACAGTGCTAAAGATTACATAGAAATATGAAATAATGTTTATCTTATAATTTTAGGTGAAAAAAAGTAGTTTCTATATATTGAGTACTTATTGTGAGCTCAGCCCTATGCTACCAATGTGTAAGCATTATCTCTTTCCATTCTCACAGAACCTTATGTGTGGGGAGGGTGCTAGTACTACCCTCATTATATAGATGGGAAAATGGAGACAAAGCTGCTTAGTAATTTTCCTTACTTCACACAGTTAACAGAGCTAAGATTCAAACTAATCTAAATGATCTCAAAACTATTTCTCTTTATTCAAAATGCTGTAAAAACCCTAGACCCCAGAGGATAACAGGTAAAAAATATACATGCATACAGAATCAGAGTGGAGCAATGATGCAGGTAGTCTTATAGTTGTCGCCTTAGTATCAATTATAATAGTGAGTCTAAATAAATAATATGTGCTTGGTTTGAGTCAGTTCTTACTCTTGTCACCCACATACTTAAAGATCCTGCTCCTGCAGTGTTCCCGTTTTATAGAGAGTAATGCCGAGGTACAGCAAGAAGGAAAGCTTTACCCCAACACAAATAGTTAACTGGCGGCAGGACCAAGATTAGACCGAAATTTCCTGTTTTCAAGCTCCAGGACACTTTCCAGCATATTCTATGACCTTCCACAGTTTCAAGGCTTTCCCAACCCTCACAAAAAAGTTACCAAAGCATCATGGCAGAGAATAAATAAGCCAAGACAAAACAAGGGAAGAGTATTTAAAATTTAAATGAATCAGCCAGCATGACAGTGGGCTCTTTCCTTTTCATATTTACCAAGACCTTTCTTCTCACAATGGAAGCACCTTAAAGTATATTAAAAATTGTGTATGTATGAACAAATATCCATTTTTTCTGGAGTGGAATATCTACATCCTTCTTCATATTCTCAAAGTGATCTATATTAAAACAAAAAATTTTAAGCAACTGATAATCAGTTGAACTTGTGAGTAAATTTTGTGGATAAAGTCATTTTTTTTTTCCTTTCAGAAATCAAGGCAGATTTAAGAAGAATCCATACATAGTTTAATATGGATACAGTGTTCTACTTCCACTTCAGATGAAGAAAGTCACAAGGGAACATCATTCGCATCCTAACAACAATAATGACAATGAGATAATCTAAAAATAACTTTTTCGAGCCCCGCAGAGAGCTGTGATTACAAGGCAATTAGGTGAACTGGGCTTCAGATAGTGATGAACCCCCCTCTAAGAGGAGAGATGGGCCACACAAGCCATTGCCTTCTGCAGAACATGAAAGAAAAGGTAGGAGCAATAAAAGAGGGTAATAAAGAAACAACTAAAAGTTTAACAAATTCTTAAAAATTAACTCTGGGCTTACATGACAGTTTGATATCCTTCAGAGCACAAGATGTAAAGAAAATCCACATCCACTAACCAGCTCTTTTATCCAGGACTCTACTAGGTGCTCAGGAGAAAGATTGAGTAAAGGACAAAACACCTGAGAAGCTCTGCCATACTGGCATTCTTCTGCCCT
>CAUYSK010070904.1:0-18066 GCA_963575035.1 Avahi laniger
AGCTACTCGGGAGGCTGAGGCAGTAGGATTGCTTGAGCTCAGGAGTCTGAGGTTGCTGTGAGCTAGGCTGACGCCACGGCACTCACTCTAGCCCAGGCAAAAGAGTGAGACTCTGTCTCAAAAAAAAAAAAAAAAAAAAAATCTGTAAGTGTCTTATTCCCTGAATATTCCAGTTTCCTTTATGACATGGGTGTCCAGTCCCCTTTAACATCTGTTTGCTACTATTTTTGCATATGATTCTTAACAGTGTGGCACTCCACACTGGATACAGTACGTGGAATATGGCCTTACTGCCTCTTTTGACAGTAGTCAGGGAAGTACCTGTAATGAATGAAGGTAGAAGAATTTGTTTACCAATGATACCCATTCCTTAGGACAGTTCAGTAGGCTATTTGCTCCCCCAGGCTAAAGTCACTAAAACTTATTGCATTAATGAGTGGAAAATGAGTGAGGCTGGGAATAACAGTTTCAAGGAAAATGTAATACATTAAGGAAATTAATTCTCTAATGAGGATTGCCTTTAGAAAATGTCATATTTAAAATCACAGACTTATATAATAAATTCAAGAAAGACTTTTGTCTTTCAAGATACAAGTTTTTATTAAACATTGAAATGACATATGTAGGACAGTATTCCAAAAAAATTGTAATGCTTTGGGCCACAATTAAAGTGATTAGTTATTATAAAACAAGTTAAAAAGCAGGAGAAATTTTACTTTTTCACTTCTTTTGATAGTGTATCTTTATGCAACTTTTATAATTAATTTTAAAATTTCAAAGAGCAAAGTTACTTCTTCAGTTTCCTCAGCTGTAAAAGGTTTAGGCAGAGTGCTCCAGAAGGTTTCTATGGATCTACATGGTCTCTATTATTATTGAGGATGTTAGCATAGAAATAAAGCCAAGACTGTTCACATAAGGAAAAGTATAAGTAGACAATGCAATTTCTAAATAGCAAATGAACAGCATCACAAAATGGCAAGTTTCAACAAAAACATTTTAAACATGAAAAGAATTCCTAAACATATTTGGAAAAAGCACAAAATTTTAAAGCAATATGATTCATATTCATGAAAGACAAAAATTTATGTCTTTCTTGCTTTATAAACTATGACCAAACCTTCGCAAGCAATTGAATAATTTCGGAACTAAATAAGGGGATATACTATACAAAAATTCAAAATTTTAATACCTTTTTTAGTCTCCATAAATTTTTCATAGCTATCTGGAAAGTCGTCTTCTGGCTTAGATTTTTCTACTGGTGCCACAACTGCTTTTCCTTCCTCCTCTTCATCTTCATTAAACCACATTTCTTCATCCTCTTCCAAGGCTTTTGCATCTCTCCGAAATCTGTTACTACGCAATATAGATGGTACACTGTAAGAAATACATCACAAATATTGAGCAATGATTCAAAGTTCATGATCTAATTAAGGGAAAAATATATATAACCAAGAGGAACTGAAGTAATTTTAACTGAGTATAATTTATATCAAAATCACCTCAGTCATGAAGAGGATATAGCCAGAGAACACTCCAAAATATTTATGATGTTGTCAATTAAACTAAAAATTCATCTTGAGTTATAATACGGAGTAGTAATTCATCATGTAAGGATTCTGGGTAGGGAGGGCACCTATCCTCCTATACAACCCTATGCTAGCTAGTGATGGAAAGAAAATCCCTCAGTAAATTTCACTTGTAAGATCTAAACTACAGATAATCTTGGACACAATTTTGTAGGCTATAAATGCAATATAAATAATACCTGTTCAGTTTCTGATTTTGTCTGTCTTTTTCTTGCTCATATTTAGTCTTCAATCCTTTGAATGTCTGAACATATTCAATCGATTCAAGTGCTTTATAAAAGTTTTCAACTATATGTGCAGTAAGAGACTTGATATCTTCCTGTATAAGCACAAAATTTACATTTAAATACAATGCTTGTTAGGAGACAGACTTAAAAACTTTTTTTTTGTAGTTCCAAAGCTAATCAAAACAAGTTTTTTCAAAATCACCTTCCAAAAATAAATGTCCTAGTTTCTTTACTCATAAGTCAGGACTCCACAGAAAACTTGGACAAAAGTTTCTGCACATGTATTAAGTTTTCAAAGGGGCCTACCTCTGCCACATATATTATATAGAACCTGGCAGAGGCTTGAAGACAAAGAGAGCAAGAGATTGGCTCCCAAATGTGGAGGAGGAGGAGGAGAAGGAGGAGGAGGAAACAACGATGTCTTATCTAAATAATAAGCATAGACTCCTCTGACTGTATTACATATACAGATCTGATAAACTATCCAAAATTCCATTTGTCTATTCCCGCAGTCTTCCAGCAGTATAGTATTTGTGAAATAAACCGATAGTAAGAAATACATAGGCAACTTCTCTGAAAGATACACCATAATCTAGTTGCATTAAGGGCTTTTAAGTCTTTAAACTAGTTCCCTTGGACAATAGAAAACCATGCAAAGAAGAAAAATTAAGAAACCTAGATAAAATGGTTCTGTGTTATATATGCAAGAAAAAGATAAACTGAGTTTTGGGATTCAATGTACACTTATCAACTACTCAAATCTATTCTCAGAAAAACATAATTCAATCATGGGAATAGGGATGGGGTTAATAATCCTATAATTCATTTTATCAGTATCTCACCAAAATTTTAAAGGAGAAAAATATAAAAGTAATAAATTAAAAAATAAAGCTTATAAAAATATAAAAAGTTTTGATTCATTAGAACAGTGCACTGTGAACCTGGATTCAGATATGTAGTAAGCTGGTTAACCATGCTCCTTCTTTACACTTCTATCCTCTTCATCCTTTCGGACAAATAATCTTCATGTGAGAACAGAATGTCATCAGTAAAAATGTGATTTCTAAGAAGTAAAACTAGAGAATGAATTTCCAGCTTTGACTTACTTTTTTCAAGTTCCTTCCAACAATTGGCCATTTACTCAGTGGAATGATTTCAGTGTGAGTATGTGCAGGAGAGGTAGATCTGCTGTACAGGTTCTACAGTTACCTGTCTTATCCCAGTTATTCACAGACAGCTCTCTCCAGATAGTTTTCTGACAAATCTTTTGTTGCCTAAAACTGAGCTGGGATACAGCTTCAAGCCCTGACTATGCTATTACTCAAATGGATGTTCTTGAACAGGCCATTTAATCACTTTAGGTATCTTAATTCCCTTATCTGTAAAATAAAGTAGTTGGAGTAGTCCATCTAACTTCTTGGTCTCCTCAACTTAAAATTCTAGCATTCCATCTCACCTTTTATGCATTCTGTATCAATGTCTACCACAGGGATTATTTTTTAATCTTATTAATTTCTTAATCACTACCCTGCAATAGAAAACCACCTTTTCCTAAAAGATCAAATGAATAAGGCATACTTGATTGAAATGTCTACATATGCCAAATGTGATTCTGGAACATTTGACCAATAAGAATGGAACTGAAAACACTGAATAAATATGAGTTACTATGCTGAATTTCACAATTTAAAATATTAACATGATTAAACTATAACCATGTGACAAATGAGAATAAAAAAGTAACCAATTTTTAAAATTTCAGTTTATTAGAAATAGATTCTAAGACACCTGGAATAAACAATTTCAGGAGAAAAAGGGGAATGAAGAAATCACTTTGCTTACCTATAATTCTTTTATTTTTATATAATTACTTCTTTACATGTAATTAATTCTTTTACATATAATTACTAACAGTTCTTTAATATAAACTTACCACTCTTATAAATTCAAACAACTCAATAACCGCTGAATTCAACAGATTGTACCGAGTTCCATTATCCAGAAGTGCATTTATAACTGGCTCAAAAAGATTTCCCTTGGTGATGTAACGATTATAAAATTCATCTTTAAGGCCAATTATCCGCCTCATAAAGCGAAGAGCACCTAATTAAAAATAATACAGGGAAAATGATCTTACTAATATTAATTATTATACAAATATTTTTAAATATAAAGAACATACAAAGCAATGTATATGTTCTTCTAAAAAAAATTAAAACTGCACACTAAAAATAATTGGGCTTTGAGAAAACAGCCTTGGGGGAAGACTGCTCAAAACTTGTATAACTTTGTAGCCAGACCTAATTAAAAAAGCAGTAATTGGTATCTGGGAGATAAATAAATTACCCAGGTAAGCAGCTGGATGGCAGAGAGATTAAAAAATATACAAAACCCACAGGATGCAAATGCTTGTAGTACTTAGAGCAGTGCTGGTGGATGCTGAGGCTATGCAGTGAAGGCAGCTCAGAATCAGTGGGGGGCTGTCATTAAGGTGGGCATAGGAGTGGTGCAACCTGCCAAGAGCCAAGATTGCCCCGCCTCTCTGGGGGAGGCAGTTTTAGAGACAGATACTTCTTTTTAATTTTCTGAAAACAGCCAACTAGGCTCCTAATGCCAGTAACATAACAGGAGAGCTAAAGTTTTGTTTTACTTTTCTGCTGAAGGCTGCAGTTCCACTATTCTACCTCCCCCATGTCTTGGAAAAATCATTTGTGAACCAAGACCGCCTCTACATTATAATGACATCATTCTCTTGTTTACCAACTGCTTGTGAGCTATTTTGCCTAGGTAAACATGCATCGTGGCAGATCAGACTGTATTTGTAAAAGAACAATAATGAGTAGGCAGTGTAATTTAGCTTTTCGCATTTTAGAATATTAAAAAGAAATTTCCCTTTTAGAAATTTCCCCTAGTCTTTTCCCTAGCTAAATAAAATTAGCAATATTACTGCTAAAATTCTTATGGAACACAAAGGACTATAATTTCAATCCTTCATTTTAATATTTGTCGGTCCTTTAACTTGTAACCTTTCCCCTAGTTTAATTTTTTCTACAGATACCACTAGCCAAATCTTTAAAACACAAGGCTTCTGATTTTCTAAGTCAGTCTCTCATTCCAATCCTCTGTTAATAGATGGAAGTCATTAACTGAAGAAGTTGTGACTGTTACAAAAGGTTCTAAATATTGTCTGAGAATAAAACAGAAATAGGCCACATAAGGTATAATATAAAGGTATGTTAACTGTACACCAAACAAGTTTGAGGAGATGTGTTAGACTTACATCACCTCTTTTTGTGGCAGGGTAAGAAATAGTTTACTTAAGATTAAAAAGACTGAAGTACTGCCAAAGGTATGGGCAAACAGGCACTCTCATACACTGCTGGAAAATGAACTGATATGCACACAAAACTATAGTTACAACAGCACTGCTTATAACAGAGGAAATTCTGAAACAATATAAACATTTAAATACCGGAAATTCATTCAATTATGATATATCCAAATTAAGGGGAGTACTCTGCAGTCATCAAAAAGGACTATTTATAGAAAGCCAAGTAGGAAAACATAAGACTATCAATCCTTCTAAAATTAATATAAAAATATAATGCCAATCAAGATGAATTGGATAAAATTATTTTTAAGTTATTGTGGAAGAACAAATGTCCAAGAACCAAGAAAATTATGAAAAAGAGAAGGGAGGGGGGGATCAGTAGGTAATAACCTTACAACAGAGATACTATAATGGCATAAGGATAAACACTGTCCTTATTTCATGTGATGAAATTATAGACAGTCCAGAAACAAGTATATATATGTTAACTCATTGTATAACGAAAATGATATTTCAATTCAGAAGGAAAAATATGGTTTCTTTAATAAAGGTTCTGGGACAGTTGGCTATATATAAATATAAAAATAAAGCTAGACCTTCTCTTTAAACCATATGCAAAAACAAACCAGATGTATTACATATATAAATGTAATAAAGGAAATAATAAAAATATTAGAAGAAAAATGAGAATATTTGTATAATCTTAGGACATAGAAGACTTTCCTAAACAAGACAAAAAAATTCAAAAGTCATAAAAGGAAAAGAAAGACATTTTTGTCATCATAAATAATTTTTGAAGGTATATGAAAAACAATACCATAAAGGCAAAGACAAAAGACAAACAAGACAGACATTTTCTCCTCCCACAACACGATAAACTGTTAATATCTCTAATATACAAAGAGCTCTAAGAAAAAGACAACAGAAAATTCACAACAAATAAAAATGCAAATTACACTAAAATATAAAAAGATACTGTCGGGGAAAATGCAAATTAAAACAAAAATGGCATTCCACATTTCCATCGTCAGATTGATAACATTTTAAAAAGTAGTAACATCAAGTACCAGGAGAATGTCAAGCGCTTCTATCTTTTGGGAAAGTAATCTGGCAACTATAAGTTAAATTAAAATTTAAAAGGATGTATTAAAAAGTATAAAACATATAAAGCATTTTGTCTTGGCAATCTCATTTTTGAGTATCTATCTTATGGAATAAATCAGTACTTAAAAGTTGTACGTGCTACACTATTTACCATAGTGTATAGTTTGGAGTGGCAAAAAAGCAAAAACAATCTTGTAATCCATCCACTGGAGAATGGTAGAACAGTGTATGGAAGAGCCACCCTATGAAATCTTACTCAGCTATCTTCAGGAACAAAATGAGTCTACACCATATAAATCAACCCAGAGTAGTATTAAGAAGCTGAGAAATGTGTTAGTGTGATCCTGTTTTCATAAAAACAAAAAACAAAAAATCCCATATACATATGTGAATGTGTTTATGTTAACTGGTACAAGTATTGAGAAAAGAATGAAAAGAAATAACTCAGGCAGTTAACACTGGCTACCTTAAGGCCACAAAAAATTAAGAAGGCTTGGGAGATTAACATTTTCTCTATACATTACATTAAGTGTGTGTGCGTGTGCGGGTGTGTGTGTGTGTGTTTTAGAGTTGAGGTCTCACAATGTTGCCCAACCTGGTATCAAACTCCTGGCCTCCAGGGATCCTCCTGCCTCAGCCTCCTGAGTAGCTGGGATTACAGGCTTAAGCCTCTGTGCCCAGTTTACATTGTAACTATAATCTTTACGGTCAGGATAAAACCATAAAACTCTTTTCATTTGGGGGGAGAAGGAGGTTTCCTTATCTCCATTTGCATGTGAAATTGTGAAGATGAAAGAGAAGTTTACAGTTTCCAAAAACCAACACTGAAGCAAATATCAGGATAACTACGGTCACTAGCAAAATGAAAGCTTGATGCAGCGTATGTGAAAGACACCAGGACTGGTTCTCTTAGTGAAATGCTGTCATTGCACAGGGTGTTGTTATCACGACAAAAGTTATGCTAACTTAATCTAAATGTGAGCAATATGTGGGTGGGGAACCACTACAACCTACCTTTAAATAAGAACAGAAAACAAGAGAGCAGGACTTCTCACAATCATCTCATTAATAGAATATACACTGCTAAAAAAATAATAAATAACTTCAAATGGGTAACTTCAGCTTTTATCTCTATTAAAAATATTGTTTCTTAAAACATTTTTATACTTACACAAGGCCAGAAAAGTGTGCTTTGAGTTCATCAAGACCAAGACTCTTCTTAGCAAGTCCTTGTTCATAATATAGTTTTTTATGTGATATGTGTGATGTTCCACACAAAATGTGAGTAACTCTAAAATTAAGGCAAGTAGCTGTGCTGTTTGATAATTATCTACAAAAGAAAGTCATCTCATGAAAATAAAATATTGAATACATCTAAATAGAGAATAAAGCTTACATCCTATATTTTAGAGAAGTTAAATTGTATTTCCTTATTATGTCATTTAAAAATGCTACAGATTTTTATTTTTTCCTTAAGCAGAATCTCCAGAAGTATCTTATCAGTTTTAGCTACTAGACAGATATTTTTCTAAGACTCTTAAATGCATAAAATATTAAATGATATTAACAGGAAGAAAAACTCAATAAAAATCTACAAATATGATAATAAAATCTTCACTCCATTGAGGTTTTCTTGGTAATGTTTCCTTAGTAAGTACTATCATCATTAACAAATCTATAAAAGGGTCCACAGGAAACAGAAAATACTTCACACATTTTGCTTAAAGTGACTCAATACAAATTTCCCAAGAAAAATTAACATGCTTTTTAAAATGACGTTTTTAAGCAAAGGATATTTTTGGCTAATAGTACATCAAGACTTTTTAACAACAATTTTTTAAACATCAACTCACATGATATCCACAGAGAGAGGCTAATAAACTAGCTTTTTCCCCACCTCAAGAGACTTTGGTTTATTCATCTATGGAATAATTTTGAATTGCTTCCTGAATACCAAATTTTAATGTATGTCAGGGGCTTATATGGACAATCATTCACCCCACTACAAATGCTTTAGACAAAGAAATATTACTGCGAAGAAATTATGAAATCATAGCCTTAGAAAATAAAAAAATAACTGACATAATCTAGTAAAACTATTTTATTTACTCAAGATTACAGATATAAATATTTTATGAAACTGCAATGCTATCAGGAATAAATCAGCATGATTTTTAATAACAGAACAGCCATCAAATACACAAAATAACAATTCTGGTATTTCAAAATCATTTCTACTTTAGATGCAAGTAAAGAGTTTCACTTGCTCCAGACCAATTTGTATAACAGCCAGTATACAGCCAAAATTTGAACTAGTCCCCATCATTAAAAACAATTCCTCTTTCTCAATTCCCTAACTTTATTTACAAAAGACTTATTTTTTATTTTTTTTTGAGACAGAATCTCACTCTGTTGTCCCGATTAGAGTGCAGTGGTGTGTGTCATCACAGCTCACTGCGACCTCAAACTCCTGGGCTCAAGTGAGCCTCCTGCCTCAGCCCCCCAGTAGCTGAAACTATAGGCATGTACTACCATGCCTGGCTAATTTTTCTACTTTTAGTAGAGACGGGGTTCTCACTCTTGCTTGGGCTGGTCTTGAACTCCTGAGCTCAAGCAATCCTCCTGCCTTGGCCTCCCAGAGAGCTAGGATTACAGGCCTTGAGTCACCGTGCCAGGCCTTCAAAAGACTTTTTAACAATGATCTACAGAGTGAAATAAATGTCTTGTTTCATTTTTCTAAATTAGGACAAGAAGTTACCCATATCTCTAATTAATCCAATCTCCATACAGCTTCCTATTTGAGACTGGCTTTCCTGGAGCTTTGACAAGCACAATAGAAAAGACAGCATGCTAGGTATACACAGCACACTTATCTTCAGTAATATGAGGCCCATACCTGGTATGTATGTTCTAAGTAGAAGCAACTGACTTTAGATTCAGATTCATGGACAATAAGTGTAAGGAGGTCATAAAGATTAGTTCCGAACTAACTAGTCTTTGTTTACTAGATATCAAAAATAGGAACTAAATCCTCACCTTTCAGGAAATGTCTCCCAAAACAATGTCAGAAAGCAAGCAATAAACTTACAGAAAAAAAAAAAAAATTCCAACTAGTTTTCCATCTTTTATATTGGACAAAGTGCAATTTTTTTACAATAAAGAAAAAAAATCTATTTATACTTGGATTTTGTTTTTATGCTGAAGTATGCTTTTCTTAGCCTCATATAAATGCATTATAGGCTGGGCGTGGTGGCTCATGCCTGTAATCCTAGCACTCTGGGAGGCCGAGGCAGGTGGATGGCTCAAGGTCAGGAGTTTGAGACCAGCCTGAGCAAGAGCGAGACCCCGTCTCTACTAAAAATAGAAAGAAATTATCTGGACAACTAAAAACATATAGAAAAAGTTAGCCAGGCATGGTGGTGCATGCCTGTAGTCCCAGCTACTCGGAAGGCTGAGGCAGGACGATCGCTTGAGCCCAGGAGTTTGAGGTTGCTGTGAGCGAGGCTGAAGCCATCGCACTCTAGCCCAGGCAGCAGAGTGAGACTCTGTCTCAAAAAAAAAAAATAAATAAATAAAATAAAATAAAAGCATTATAATCTGAGTAGAAAAAAGCTTATAATTTGTATGAGTTCATAAAATATGAATTTATACTTACCGGGACAAATTGTGTTGTTTTTGTTAGATCCAACTATATTATCTAATAAAAAAAATTAAAATCAGCTACTTCAGTAATATCATCTCACATTTCCTAGTACTTTATAATATACAATGCATGTCTTCATTCATAATCTCCTTTTACCCTCAAAATAACCATTAAGAGTTGAGTGCTTTGGTTGAATACTATACCTATATCTGCAACCTTTTACAGAAATGGGTACAGATGTGAAATTATTAAAAGACAATATAGCAAAAATGTTCTAATAAAAAAAATAAGATTATAACCAGAGATAAAACTGATAAATCTTGTTTTACCTTCTCCTATTCACCATCCAACAATTAGGATATGTATCTGCATCTCATTTTTAAAAACAGAAAATATAGGAATTTTTAAATCTTCACAATAAGACATATGTTAACAATGTATTTATGCTTTGAATTTTTTAAAAAACTAAATTAAGTGGGCCATTATAAATAAGTTCTGATTTCTAGGCACACACCCTAAAGCACATCTAGGCACATGTGCAGAGAGCAACACAAGAATGTATCCTGAGCACTATCTGTAATAGCAAAAAGCTAGAAACAAATGGACATTAGAAGCAGAATGTGCCAATTACAGCATACTCATGTAAGAGAATACTATGTATGAGTTAAAAATAAATAAGAATTCTAGGTATCAATATGACTAGATCTCAAAAATAGCAGTCGATAAAAAATGTAGAATATGTACAATAGTAAATTTATATCAACATTGAAAATATGGAAAATAATACCATATTATAAATATCATAACAACATAAGGGAGTACAGGAGTGATAAACTCCAAATTCAGGATACCCTGAGAGATGGGGGAGTGGGGATGGGAATAAGAATGTGAAGGGGCACAAAGGAAACTTCAATTATATCTGTAATATTTTTTATTTTTTAAAAAATCTGAATAAGAATATGGCAAGTTAGTTTTGATAAAGCCAACAGGGACTATATGGGTGTCTGTTATATTATGACCACTGTATTCCTGTATCCTGGAAGTATTTTAAAATGAACATTAGAAATGCATTTATTTTAATTTACATAAAAACGGAACCATTCTGCAATAAAACCTTCTGTGATGTGCTTTCTACCCATTCACCTTTATATTTCTGAGAATCATTCAGTTGACATACCCAAATTCAATCCAATTATTTTAACTGCTGTTAAAATATTATTGCATTCATTATATGACTATAGCAACTATACCACACTTATTCATTTTCCTACCACAAACAATGCAGCAATGTTCTTGTATCTGTCATGGATATGCATATTCGTGAGAGTCCCCATATACTCAGAAATGGAATTGATGGAATTATGTAGTGTGTGCTCATGTTACGACTTCATTAGTTTTGTAAAGATTCTCATCCGGTTAACTAACATTCTGAGACAGTGGCTAATGTTCTATTATGCTGCCACATATTTCTTATGTCACCTATTGAGTTTTATGCTTATAAAAATACTTTGTTTATGTTAGTATGATAATTTAAATACTGTGGACTGATGAAATCTAAGAGAACTGTAATATCTATGGCTAAGATGAATACAGCAGAACTCAAAAAACTGTCTCCAAATTAGAGATACACAACTATGAATATTGGATGGATACATTTAAAACCACAGTAGGATTTTGCACTCACACTGCTTTAGAAATATCTTTAGGTTTTCACTCTATTCTAGTAAACTGGAACCTGAAACCTGAAATTGCAGCTGATGATGTATAGTTTATGTAAGAAAGATAACATGGAAATGCAATTAAAAATAGATACGAAAAAGCCTTGCCCCTCGTATATATATCTAGGCATGTAATTGAGCATTTAGGGGTTAAGTTAAAATGTTTATGCTGTCTATTCCTACTCACTCTAGTTAACAACTCTAACAACTTGGAACAATCTCCTTTTGTTATGTGTCTACATCTCTCCTACACTGAGATAACATTTTGTCCCATTTTCCTTTTTTTTTTCAGTGCTCTACGTGTTCAGAAAAATTTCTCTAGTAATGAATTAGAAATGATGCCTGAAAGTATAGCCTAGCCACATTTTATCACTCTTTCATAGCCACTAAGAAACAAGGGAAATAATGATTTTATGCTACAGTTTAAATTTTTCAGTAGTAATTTCCCTGTCATATAAAGCACGAAGTAAACAGCCTATTAGTTTTAGTATTTATTTTGTCTTTCTTTAAAAATAGAAATCACAAACAGATAAATAAGAGACCCTACCCTTTTCACATTTGTCTTCTGAAGTATTGGTCAAAAGTGGTGCTGTGAGAACGTGCATACAATGGTTGTAGAAGAAATTTAGAAATTCACTTTTTTCAGTTTTCTGAAACATACAGAATTAAAAAAATACTTTGTTAATTTTGTAATTAATAAACATCTTCAAGAATTAGCAGTGCAGATCATTTACAAACAGATACTTTAAGATACTGTGAAAAAACCAAAAAGTAGTTATATACTGTGAAAGAACCAAAAAATGAGTTATATTCACTTTACTCTTCTTTCTACATAACTGAAAATCAAGTCTACTTCACATTATATATTAAATAAAAATGAAAGCAAGATAAGTATCAGATAGCATCATAAAAGTTTTTTCAAGGAAAATTATTCAAATCAATTTTCTTTTCGAAAGGTGTTTGTGGCCAGGCATGGTGGCTCACATCTATAATCCTAGCACTTTGGGAAGCTGAGGTGGGAGACTGCTTGAGGTAGGGAGTCTGAGACCGGCCTCAGCAAGAACAAGACCCCTATCTCTACAAAAAATAGAAAAATTAGCCGGGTGTGGTGATATGCCCATGTAGTCCCAGCTACTGGGGAGGCTGAGGGAGGAGGACCCCTTGAGGCCAGGAATTGGAGGCTGCAGTGAGCTATGATGACGCCACTGCACTCTAGCCAGGGTGACAGAGCAAGACCCTATCGTCATAAAAAAAAGAAAAGAAAAGAAAATGTAATCTGAAATGCAATGAAGAACCAATCAATCTCATACAACATGGTGACTATGGTTAGTAACAATGTATCATATACTTGAAAACTGCTAACAGAGTAGATTTTAAGTATTCTCACCACAAATAAACAAAAAACACAGACAAAAAAACCAAATATGTAAGTCAGAACAGCATGCACCATAATCACCACTATTGATCAATTCCTTTCTTTGCACAGTGTATTTATTTTTCTCTAAGAATGTAACCAAAAAAAGGACTTTATAAAATTCTCTCATGTTTAAAAATAATAATGCTCAAGTGAAAGAATATCTGAATCTGTTTTTGAAGAATAAACATTTTTGAAAAGAAAAAAAAAAGAACCAATCAAGCCATTTGATAGTAACTTAACTGCTTAAAAATCAGAACCCAGATTTTACCACCTTTCTGAATTTTAAAAACCACTGAATCAATTTATCAAGCCTCTAGATGAAGAAATGAACTTTAGATCTTTTTTCAATTTAAAAAGTTTATAATTGGAAAATAATGTCTTTTGATTTTTTGCTACCATTTTTTACATAATTGAGCCCATAAACTTGTAATGATTTAAAAAAATACATTCTGTGACTGAGAGGAAATATTATATAAAGGAAAAATAGTCCTCTACATTGAGATAACCACTATTAATATTCTGGAGTACTTAATCTTTAAGTATTAAGGATTTAAGGACTTAATCCTTAAAAATTTTTTATAACAATATGCAGCTGAGCTCACTCAGTATACATTAATTTTTTCCCCTTTTAAAATTTTGATAAAACCAAATAACATAAAATTTACCATTTGAAAAGTTACCATTTTTAAGTGTTCAGTTCAGTAGTGTGAAGTATATTCATAACATTGTGCACTAATTTTAAGAAATTAACATACAGAGGCCAAGGGCCATAAATAGAATACCTTAACAATTTACTAAGATTTTAATAGATTACAATCTCGTATTTTGCTGCAAATGAATTGCTAAAAGAATAGCACTGCTACTTGAATACCAAGTATATAAATAACTTAAGTATTTGTTACTTCTCAAAATTTTATTATAAAACCATCTAAAACTCACTAGGCCAAAACAGTTTTATCTCAGGGTTTCTTACATTAGTTGTGGCCAGCATGTTCTCTGGATCAATTAGAGTACGAAGAAGTCCCATTAACTGAACAGCACCTCCTAGCTCAGGGTCAGTATCACAGATCATTTGTTCAATTACTACATTAATAAGAAGGATATCCTGAAAGAAAAAAGTTTCCTTTAGACCTGGTTTGGATATAAGACAAATACATCATTTGAAAGAACAAAATCAGAATCACATAGAGAAAAAACAAAGAATGGAAGAACTTAAACTTTTTTTTCCTAATGCTTTCAAAGTTCTATAAACACAGTAGAGTGAAAAATCCCACTCAAAAAAAAAAAAAAAAAAGGCAGAGCATGCCTCAGATTATAGGGAAGCAGAAAACAAAATCACTTACCAGTGATTCTTGTTCACTGGAGGTTCTAAGAGATTCTTGTTCTAGGTTTCAGCCTTAGGCATGAATTTAGAGGTTGACTAACCAAGCAAGATCACATACCATGTGATCCTAAAACATAGATTATATCAGCCTCTAACTAGAAAATTCTTCCTAGCAAAAACAAAACAAACAAAAAAAAAAAAACAAAAAATAACCCAGTACAAAATTCTCCATAGGAGGTAAGTGAACATTATGTCACACAATGATCTAATGTCAAACAGATTTGTTGTTTTATCAGTAACATGCTCTTGGGTCTTAATATAAAGGACTAGAGTCAGATGATGTGGCTCACATCTACAGTCTCAGCTGCTTGGGAGGCTGAGTCAGGAGGATCACGTGAGTTCAGGAGTTCAAGGCTGCAGTGAGCTATGATCATGCCACTGTACTCCAGCCTAGATGACAATGAGATCCCATCTCAAAAAAATTAATTAATTAATTAAGGAATAAAGGGCTACAAAGCAGCTTGCAGATACAAAGTGTATTTGTATTCTGTCTACATATTTTTTTTTTTTTTTTGAGACAGAGTCTCACTGTGTTGTCCAGGCTAGAGTGCTGTGGCGTCATCCTAGCTCACAGCAACCTCAAACTCCTGGGCTCAAGCAATCCTCCTGTCTCAGCCTCCCGAGTAGCTGGGACTACAGGCATGCGCCACTATGCTCGGCTAATTTTTTCTATATATTTTTAGTTGTCCAATTAATTTCTTTCTAATTTTAGTAGATACGGAGTCTCGCTCTTACTCAGGCTGGTCTCAAACTCCTGACCTTGAGCCATCCACCCGCCTCAGCCTCCCAGAGAGCTAGGATTACAGGCGTGAGCCACCGCACCTGGCCTACATATTTTTTTAAGTAGGAATCCTAAGAACAAAAGTTATTGTATATGCCAAAGGAAAAAGTTTTGACAACTCAGTAAATTTGAGAATATGTTTATTACTAGAGGAAGAAAGGTGGTAAATGAAGGCAAATGAAATAAGGGAACTTCATGAAATCAAGATAAATGTCTTAAATTGGGAGAATTCTGTAAAGTCATAAAAACAAACTCTTGGCATAATGCACTTTTTACTGCTAATTTTGTTTTGCTAGCAAAAAGCAAATTTTGCACACTATGTTATCCAAAAATATTTCCTTGTGAAGTTGTATGTGACTTCAAAGGCAAAGAATCAACCAAACCACAGCATCTTCACCGCTTAAAACTGGAACTTTACCTTCTACTATATTTCAAAGTTTGAATGCCAATGAATCAATTCCATCATGGCATTGGAAACAGAACGAATTTCTTCAAAGAGGAATTATGAAATAAAATTCACAGAACTACATTATTAAATCTAGGTACAAGCCTATTTCAATTAGAGGGGGAAAAGCAAATTCCATATTAATCTGCTTCAGCTTCTTATTCTGGCATGTTTAGCAAAGCATACCTCATATAAAATGTTAAGATATTACAAAAAGGTGAAGTCAATGAGCTTTCTTCAGATCAGTACTATGACATTTTCTTACTTTACGTTTACATCAGCGTACAACTTGGACTCTACCAATTAATTAGCACTTCGAATAATTTGCTCAACTATATAGAATAATCCTCATATAAATTCATTCATTTAAAACTAGGCAAAAATAATAACAAATGATAGATTTAAGTTACATCTAAATAGAAACAGTGTCAAGAAGACTTCTTAAGGTATAGCTTATACACTGAAATGTTATCTCAACATACACTCTTCAAATTTTTGACTAGTGTCTTCTCTCTCAAATACAGTTTCTCACAAATCCTGCTTTCCGTAAGTACCAACAGCAAACCTCTGTGGGTGTACAAGCAAAGATAAAAGGGTAAAGACTGAGATGACTGAGACGAGTGATGACTGAAAGTCCCATAATTTGGTGACTTGTGGAAGTGAAAAAAGACAATGTATATATTTTGCAGTGAAACACAGCTAGAGAGAGCTACATATTTTTCAAGAGATAAGAAAAGAAATGCATTTCTCAAAGATTTTCTATAATTCTCTGCCAAACAAAGATATAAACACTACCAGATTATTATTCTTTATAACTTTTCCAAGGTACTCATATTTGAGACAGGAAGGGCACATAATGGAGCACTTGGCATTATGGAGCTGCTCAGTGACATGAATAAAATAAAACTTTTATTAGGTAAAACTATTATAAGTTGGCTTTTTGAAAATTTGCAGCCAGGCCAGGCGAGGTGGCTCACGCTTGTACTCCTAGCACTCTGGCAGGCCAAGCTGGGAGGACTGCTTGAAGCCAGGAGTTCGAGACCAGCCTGAGCAAGAGCGAGACACTATCTCTACAAAAAACAGAAAAATTAGCTGGGAGTGGTGGCTAAGTTTTGTATTTTTTGTAGCTCAGGCTGGTCTCAAACTCCTGGCCTGAAGTGGTGACTTTAAAATAAACCATTATAGAGTAACCTCAGTGAATTAATTCCAATCCTGAGGCACCAAAATCTATTCTAGAGAACATCCTCTTAGTATATAGTCTTAAAAGGTTCTAACAACTTCCTTCCTATTAGTGCTTGCTTATTCCTATGGTTTCTTTGATTTACTTCTCTCAAACTGCTACTGTAACTTCTGCAAGTATAACCTTTAATTCAAAATCAGCCTTTAAATACTACTATCATTTACCTATAGTATTCTGAGAAACGAGTCTTAAATCAGGAGTTGGCAAACTACAAAATAACCAGCTGGTCGCCTGCTTTGTAAATGAAGTTTTATTTATTGTAAATAAACATTTGTAAATAAATGTTTATTAGAACACAGCCATGCCACTCATTTTCAAACTGTCAACAGCCAGTTCATGCTGCGGTATAGAATGACTAGTAGTGATAGAGACTACAGAGCCCACAAAGTCATATTTATTATCTGAACAGCAACATTTAAGTGAGTTTAACCACAGTTTCTGGGGGATATTTCAAAGAGTTAGTTCTTTCTAAATCAAAGTTTTAGAAAAATGATACTCCTCGTTGTTTCATTCACTCCAATCTCGAACCATTCTTAGAAGCACATACTTTGTTTTTAAAGTACATTTAAGTGGGTTTAAGAATTTTGCAATATTCACCAAAATGATTACCAACACAAGGGATGTCTGGGTACCTATGTACGGAATTCAGAATTTATTCAGATTCTGCGCTGGCATCTCTATTTTCCGATTGGGAAAAAGAACGAACATACCTTATTTGACTCTAAGACAGATTTCTTAAAAATTTTAACTTCTTAAAATTGAGATTCATTTTGTAATTAATGTCATTCTATTGTCAATATCAGCTAAGTGGTAATCATGACAAAATTAGATGAAAATCTTTTACTGACATTTTCTAGTAAAATCAGGAAAACCAATAGCACCTCTGGATCTTAGCTTTGATGAATACACGAAATAAGAGGAAAGAGAAAAAATGCGAAGAAAGAAGAATATTCTGAATTAGTAGAGTAAAAATAACTGATGGATGTTGTGGAAACATTTCCAGTTTGTTTTTTAAATGTAAAACCCAACGATTTAAGAAAAAGTCTGTGTATGTTTTTTTTTTTTTTTTTTTGAGACAGAGTCTCACTTTCTTGCCTGGGGCGAGTGCCGTGGCGTCAGCCTAGCTCACAGCAACCTCAAACTCCTGGGCTCAAGCGATCCTACTGCCTCAGCCTCCCAAGTAGCTGGGA
>CAUYSK010070908.1:0-10032 GCA_963575035.1 Avahi laniger
TTATTGTTTAATTTATATCCCATATGCAATTATCAATGATCCCAATAATAACCTTTATAATTTCTTTTTATTCTGATCTAAGATACAAAGCAAAATCAGGCATTGCTCATTTCTTTAGTGTTTTTCTTTTTTATCTAGAAAAACACTAATTCTAATATGTAAAAAATGTGTTGAAACCTTAAAATAAGAGTCAGAGTCCCTTCTGTGACTTCTTTCTCATTTTATAGCAACTGTTCATGATCCTAGTTTTATTTTTTGGGTCTTCTGGCCTAAAGATTATGGTTTTTCCATTGGAAATTTAGATCTCTAAGCAGCTGTACTATGGTTTACACTTAGGATAAAAGCCGGGAAAAAAGAAAGATCCCTTCCCTCATTCTTCTTCTAAGTTACCTTCTCTTTGAAGATGCCTGGTTTTACTCACTTTTTATGCCTTCAGATAGTATTTAATTTTGCATTTTTCCAGGGAAAATGTGGAATTTTTATGATTTTATTTGTTCTTCATGTTGATTTGTGGTGATTTCAGTAGATGTGTGGAATGTAGGATTTAGGTGAGTACTTTGGGCTTTCAGAATTCCTCCAGCTGATGCTTGTTTTCCCACCAATATCATCAGACTTCAGACAAACATAGCTGTTACATTTGCCGCTTGGCTGCCGAGAGTTCGACTCTCCCAACAAATCGGGTCCCAGGTGGGAACATCGCAAGAGACTGGAAACAAAAGAGATAGAGATAAAGTATAGATTAAAGTGATGAGGAAATCAGGGGTTCTCCAGCATTCCTGTGAGCCAGGATGCCATGAGTGGAGTCCCACATTAGCATTTATTCTTTCAGCAATTATTATCAGTCAGCGATTTACATGTACATGTCATGAGTTTAAGTTTTAAAATCTCCCGAAGTAACAATAAACTAGCTAAGTGTACACAAATTAAAGATAAAATTGTGAATCAGCAGTAAAGCGTATAATCCTAAAGGGAACAAAGAGACCACATAATTCTTTCTACTCTATCTAGTTCCTCAGTTACTGAGACATGAACTCGGGAGGGAAATAGGAACATTGCCTCAGGCTTAGAATAGCAAACTGCTCTTATCTGCTGAGCTGACATCCTTTGATCATTCTCTCCGCCTTCGGATTACAAGCCCCGATCATTTGTAGACATCCAGGCTGTGGCCCTCAGGCTTCAAGGGTGGGTCTGTTTGCAGACATCCCTGGTCAGTGGAATGTCCCCTTCAAAGTCAAGCAGCTTTTGCTCAGTGAACTGACACATCCATAGGTTGTACTTTGGCAAAGCCCTGTCCCATTCCTGGGGTTTTCATGTCTCGACCCTAACCCTCAACTGGAATTATGTATTCTCTATGTTGCATAAACAATAAAAGGAAAAAAAAACTGACATCTTTAGTATACATCTATAATGTAATGTAAATAATATGTTTAATGTCATTGGATTGGAAAGCTTAACTCTGGTGCTCACTGGCTAAACTCTCCCAGTCATGTGAACTTTATAAGCCTTACTCCTCATAATTTTAAAATAGGAACAATCATACTTTCCTCACAAATGAGATAATGCATGTAAAACAGTATCGAATATGTAAACTTTTATCTCCTTAATTTTGTGTAAGATGAAACTGAGGTTCTGTGAGGTGAGGTT
Organism: Avahi laniger; assembly: GCA_963575035.1. NCBI lineage: Eukaryota > Metazoa > Chordata > Mammalia > Primates > Indriidae > Avahi > Avahi laniger. The sequence continues at coordinate 1,645 of CAUYSK010070908.1, forward strand.
AACGGCCCATATATATATATATATATATATATATATGAATGATACACACTCACTCTCTCTTTCTCTGTCTTATTTACTAAACTAAAAGGGGCCAACACTTTGAATTTTACTAGTCCTTTTCATATTGCCATTATTTTTAAGTTGAAAAACTTCTGTGAATCTCAATGACAACATTACTAAAATCAGGTCAAATCTTGTCTTAGTGTTGAGTGAACATTAACTAAAATACATATAAAATGTTTTGGATATTGTATAATGTTAGTTGATTTTCTTGGATTTTTTTATAGATCCTTAAAATATTTGCAAAGTATTTTTCACTATCTTTTCCCTAATTGGATATTTATTTTAACAGTTTTGTGACCGCTATCATGTAATTCCTCAACCACAATGATGTCTTATACTATATTCTATTTGTCAGTAAGGCCCAGTGTATTTTCCAATCTTGTGAGTAACTGAATTCTACAGCAAGCATGGGTATAACCCCAGGACTTTGTCCTCATGTAGACATTTTTCTCTCTCCTCTTCCAGACAATGCATGTAATAGTTAAAATACAATGAACTAAAATTTGACTTGCTTAAAGCCAGAATTCACAAACATGTACTCCCTTTGGCAGAGTAGTATCTATTTAGAGCAGAGACAAGAATGGGTAAAGCATATCCCTTTCCATGTTTTATATACAGTAGAGAGATGTAGCATTCAAAAGATTCAAACATATCCCAGGGGCAGTCTTTTTCCAGGTAAAAGTTGTGTTTTCTTAACTTCCATAAAAGTTTTCTCATTTGTCCCAGCTATCTAAAGACAATTTACATTGAGGTCAGGTTGATGATGCAAGACAAGGCACAGGGATGTCTGAAATTTTCATTTCAGCCTGCCTGTCTGATTTAAATTCCAAGTGCTAGAGTCAGAGCCTCAGGTATAACTTACTGTTTTGTTTTTCTCATCTAAGAGTATTCTTTTGTTAAAGGTACAAGACCTTATTTCTCTTTTCCTTATTTTAAAGAATAAATTTGAAATGTAGACTTTAGCTCTCTTTCACAAAGAGAAAGCTTTCACATTTAAAATATCTGTTTAAAGAGATAGTTTTCTATAATTTATTGAATCTTAATTTTCAGTGAAAAAATATTGTATTCTCAAACATAGCTAGGCCACTTTTAAGCACTGTTATAATATGACTTTAAATATATCAAAGATAAAAATTAATCAAATTGAATGATGATGTATTGGTGGATAGGATCCATGAAGACTTATCCAACATTAAAGAATTTTCAACATGCAAATAATCAGGAGTGTTTATATATGCTACCAATAAACTATTGAAAAAGAAATCAAGAAAACAATCTCATATTCAATAGTAACAAAAAAAAACACATGGAAATAAACTTAACCAAGGAGGTTAAACATTTGTACACTGGAAATTATAAAACACTGATGAAAGTAATTGAAGAAGATAAAAATAAATGGGAAGATATCCATGTTCATGAATTGGAAGGACTAATATTGTTAAAATGTCTATACTACCCAAAGAATCTACCAATTCAATGCAATTCTTATCAGAATTCCAATGACATTTTTCATAGAAAGAGAAAAAAATCCTAAAATTTGCATAGAATCACAAAAGAACTAGAATGGCCAAAACAATTCTGAACATAAAGAACAAAGCTGGACACATCGCACTACCTGATTTCAAAATATGCTGCACAGCTATGGTAACTAAAACTGTATTGTACTTTAAAACAGTTATACAAACCACTGGAACAGAGTAGAGAATCCAGAAATATATCTACACATTTATGGTCAATTGTCTAAAAAGGTGCCAAGAATACAAAATGGTTAAAAAAAGAAAACAGTCTTTTAAAAAAACGGTGCTGAGAAAATTGGATATCCACATGCAGAAGAATGAAATAGGACTTTTATCTCATACCATATACAAAATTAATAAATAAAAAATAATATCAAAATGTATTAAAGAATTAAATATAATACCTAAATCTGTAAACCTAGAAGAAAGCATAGGGAAAAAGGTTTTTGACATTGTTCTTGGTAAAGATTTTTTGAATATGACCCCTAAAGCACAAACAACAAAAATAAAAAATAGGCAAACAGATTGCATCAAACTAAAAAGCTTCTGCACAGCAAAGGAAACAATTGATGGAGTGATAGATACTATAAGAAAAAGAAGTAACTGGTGACATTTTTTTACTTTAAAATAAAAAAAAGGAAAAGAAGAAAATATTTGCATATCATACATCTGATAAAGGGCTAATATCCAAAATATATAAGGAAATCAAACAACTCAACAGCAGGAAAACAAATAATCCAATTAAAAATGGACAAAGGACCAAATAGACATTTCTGAGAAGAAATACAAATAGTCAACAGGTATATGAAAAATTGCTCAAAATCACTAATCATCAGAGATGCAAATTAAAACTATGATTAGATATCACTTCACATTTGTTAGTATGGTTATTATAAAAAATATGAAAGATAAGTTTTGGTGATAATGTGGAGAAAAGGAAACCCTTGTGCATTGTTGGTGGGAATATAAATTAGTCACAACCATTATGGTAAATAGCACGGGAATTCCTCAAAAAATTAGAAATATCATATGATCTCCCAATTCTACTTCTGAATATATATCCAAAGGCAATAAAATTGATATGTCAAAGAAGTATTTGTACTCTGTGTCCACTGTATCATCATTCACAATATCCAAGATACAGGTGGAATCAACGTAAGTGCTTATTAATGGATGAGTGAATAAAGAACAAATTATATTATATGCTCAACGGAATACCATTCAGTTTTATAAAAGAAGGAAATTTTGTCATTTGTAACAACATGGATGAACCCAGAGGATATTATATGAAATAAAATAAGCCAGACCCAAGAAGACAAGTACTGCATGAGGTCGCTCTTATTTGGGATTTAAAAATAGTCAATTTATGAAAGCAGAGAGTACAGTGGTGGTTATCACGAGTGGGGGGCAGGGAGGTGATAGGGAACGGGGACATGATGTTCAAAGGGTAAAAAGTTTCAATTAGATGAGGAATAAATTCTGGGCATCTATTGTACAGCTTGGTGACCATAGTTAATAATAACGCATTGTGTACTTGAAAATTGCTAAGAAAATAGATTGTAAATGTTTGCACCACAAAAAAAAAAAAGCATGTGAGATGATGGCTATCTTAATTAAATTGATATAGTCATTTCTCAACGTATACATATATCAAAACATCATGTTGTACACCATGCATATATGAAATATTATTTGTCAGTTAAAATAAATAAAATAAAATAATAAAACAACAAATACGTTAACAATTTCCTCCCTGGCCCATTACAAAAATAAAAGGAAATCACAAGTACCCAGAATAGTAAAAAAGAACATAAAATAAATGAACAAATTTAAGTATAAAGGCCCTATCCGGCATTAAATAACAGCCTATTTATAATATATTCTTAAAATCTTCTTAAAATTATTGTAGAATATGGGGCGGCATCAGGCAAATTATAATTAAAAAACAGTGATTCTTAGATGAAAGCAAAGCATTGAAGCTACTTTTGTCTTAAAGCAATTGTCAAACCTGCTAAACCTGAGCTTTAGATTCAATAGCCTTAGAAGACCAGGGTAAGTAAAGTAGAAGTCTGGGCCTGCTCGGGCGAGAAATCTAATAAACTTTCTTCTTATAAACTGGAGCAACAAAAGGCTGTACACCCTCAGGTAAAGCCGAAATTAGGACTTGGAGTGTTGCCTTGACTTCGAGTGTTGAAAGGATCCTATATTAGGATCTTCAATTATTTTCTTTGTTCTTGGTCTTGTGCAGTCTCATTCTGGACATGCATTTGTTATGTTTGTTTCTATTTTTATTTAATATGCTTGTGATTCTTGAATCTGTATATTGACATCTTTTGTCACTTGCAAATTCTCAGCCATTGTTTCTTTATATGTTGCAAAGTTTGGCTTGTGGTTACAACTCGTTAGCGACAGAGAACTTGCCTGTTTTAACAGATGAGCAAAAACTATAAGACTCTTTTACAAAAACTCTTAGCAGACCATGAAGAGAAAAAATATATTTAATCTAATTAAGAATATCCACCACAAATGTCCCCTGAGCATAACCTTTATTGAATAAATATTAAAAAGACTTTCATTTATGATCAGGAACATGGCAAGAATATCCACTATCATTATTTTAAGATATTGCTCTAGAACTTCTAATTTGTGCAGTAAGGTAATTGAAAGAGTATAAAGATTAGAAATGGAGGGCTGATATTATTTTTAAGTGAATAATTTTATAGAGTTAATACAAAAGAATCAATACTAATTTATTAGAATTAATAAGAAAATTTAGCAGGGTGCTAAATTAAAAAAAATTCGTAAACTAATTGTATCTCTACAGACTAGTGATACAAAATAAAATAAAAACAATATAAGTATGATTCATAGATTTTACAAAGCATGAACTATCAAATACACAAGAATAAACCTAACAATTGATATGTAAAATCTCTTAGGAAGAAAATTAAAACAAAGAAAAAAACAAGATTTATTAAGAGACAATAAAATATTTCTAAATAAATGCACACTTAACACTATAGTGATACATTGGAAAATTCAATACAGTTAATTCTGGTACATTTGTTTTGAAATGTTATTTTCCCAATGCAATTGACATACTAGAGAATAATTTCACCATAAGGCAAAGTCTGTGTTTGCTTTTGTGCAGTTTCAAAAGTGAGAAACAATGGGTGAATACAAAAACTGTACCCAGCTGAACTGAGCCATGCAAAAATACAGAAAAAATTCATACACATCTAAAACATCTACCAGCTATCACAATTTGCCATGGTTGTTATGAGCCACAGCCATCTACATCTGGTATTACAACTTTCCATCTGATTTCGAATAACCGTTCTTCCACCACTTCACAATAACTCACAAGTAGCAACCATTCTAATGCCCACTTCCACAAGGAAACATCAGATGTTTTTCAAGGCAAAGTGCCATATTTACTGTAGTATACATGTATTTTTAACTACTTGGCATATGTAAAATTGCGTTACTGTTTTTAGTAGATTCCTATATTTTTATATATCACAAATACTGTTTTTGAGTGTTTTCCCCCTAACATCACTTTTCTCACGGCCTTTTGGTTTTTACTGAGAGATTTTGCACACAAAAGAGATTTTTAGAAACAAATATGCTCTTTAGAATATGCTATGTTATAGGTTTTCTGATTATACTGGAAAGATTTTAATTCTTACCAAAAATTTCTGTACATTCAAGACAATTGAAATTAAAATTTCAGCAGGGTTTTTGTGTGTGTGTGTGTAAATTGGCAAACTAATTTTTAAATTTATGTGGAAATGCAAAGGGTTAGGACCTTATTGAAAAAGAAGAACAAATTGGAAGGCCATTATTCCTGATATCAAGAATTATAAACCTAGAGTGATTAACAGAAAAATGATTTTCCAGGGAGAGACAAAAAGGTCAATATTTCAGAATACATAACAAAAAAAATTAACCTATACATATATGGATGTTTGACATATGATGTAACTTTTTAGGTCAATAGGCAAAGGACAAGATTTTCAATAAGTCATACTGGAAAATTAAATATCCATTTAGAATAAAAATGAAATTAACCTCTGTCTCACATTGCATATTAAGTCAATTCCTGGAGTATTAAAGTCTGAAATGTTAAAGACAAATTTATGAAAATTTTAAGAATAAGTTAGTAAAATATCTTTATGTTTTCAGATAGGAAATATATTCTTAAACAAAATACAGAAATTACTAACCATATTCTTAAGAATACATTCAATTTCACTTAAATTAAGAATTTCTGTTCATCAAAAACCACCATAAACAGAGTGAAAAAAAGTGATTTAAAATGCATATTGATAAATAACTAGTCTTTAAAATAAAGAAGAATTCCACAAATTCATTAGAAAAATATGAAAAATCTTTAATCAGACACTTCATCAAATGATAAATCCATACAGCCAAAAATATTAATGGAAATAACATTACTGGTTGGATATTAAATTATTATGTACTTTTTTGTATATATTGTCTGTCTATATCCAGTAAATTTGAAGATATTCATATTTCATAACTGACCATTTCAATTCCCAATAATACACCCTAGAGAAACACTTCCATGTGTCCAATAGGAGATATATAAATGATATCAATGTTTCAAGACTTAGCCTGGGTTAACATGTGTTTTGTTTAATATTATTTCTTTTTAATATTTAAAATAGGTTTTATATTATATATAAGATGTTTTATTATTTATAATTATTTTGCATAGTGTCACATGTATATTTTATCATTTCAAAATTTTAAAGAAAATGGTAAATTCTGACAATAATAATATAAAAATCAACTTCATTGATAAACTTTATGCAACTAGATTTGAAGGTTACAAAGGATAATGTACTTGAAAAAGAGTAAATTTTTCAAGTAAAATTTCAAAAAGAAAATGTACCAAAACTGCCTCCAGAAAAGCTGAACTCTATAGAAATTGCTCAGAGTAATTAAAGAAATTAACTTCTCCTAAGAAAATATGAGGCCCAGTTGATTTCATATAAGAATTTTATTAAAGATTTAAAGGAAAAAAAAACTTAATGCCTGTTAAGTGTTCCAAATTATACAAAATAAACTCTCAATTGTTTTTATCTACCTAATATTTAATTCCAAACACAATTAACAATGTAAAAAAACAAATCTACAGTCAAATCTCTACTAGGAATACTAGCAAACAATCAAGAGCAAATTATAAGAATATGAAATCATTATTAAGTGATGATTAAGAATGATGGAATTATTACATCTTAGAAAATCTATTGATATTATTCTCCATATCAATGAATCAGAGGAGAAATTAAGATGGTCAGCTCCATAAATAACTTTTTCAAAAGCTATTTTATGAAATAAAACAGCTATTCTTAGGGAGGACCAAGAAGGAGATGGGTATTTCCTTCCATGAAAATTATTTAATGTATTGACATTAATCCAAAGTCAACTATATGCTTAAGGAAGTTTCACCAGAAACATTTACATTATTGTTGAAAAAAAGAAAAGACCGGGCCTGGCGCAGTGGCTCACACCTGTAATCCTAGCTCTCTGGGAGGCTGAGGCGGGCGGATTGTTTGAGCTCAGGAGTTCGAGACCAGTCTGAGCAAGAGCGAAACCCCGACTCTACTAAAAAAATACAAAGAAATTAATTGGACAACTAAAAAATGTATAGAAAAAATTAGCCGGGCATGGTGACGCATGCTTGTAGTCCCAGCTACTCGGGAGGCTGAGGCAGAAGGATTGCTTGAGATCAGGAGTTTGAGGTTGCTGTGAGCTAGGCTGACGCCACAGCACTCACTCTAGCCCAGGCAACAGAGTGAGACTCTGTCTCAAAAAAAAAAAAAAAGAAAAAGAAAAAGAAAAGACCACACGTTAACAGAAACATTTTTAAATAGTGCATGAAATTACTGGAATAAATTTGGACAAGAGAAAAAGAGAGGAATGTAAAGAAGAGAGAAGGAAATAAACATAATTTATTTGTCCATTGGCAAATTATATGATTGTACATATAAAAGACTGTTTATGATTATATAGTTCACATAAACTAAGAGGATCCTCTGAACATTATTAGTAATAATAAGAAAACTCAGGAAAACATAGATATTAATAGGCTTTATAATACAAACCACAATCAGTTAGAATTTATAAACTACTAAAACATTCCATAAGTAATAGCCCATAAAATAAAGTATGAATAAAAAAGAATAAAATAAAATACCTATGAATAAAAAAGTATCAAACATTCATAAAATATAAGTATTTAATGCCAATGAGAATCATAAATGACAATTGAACACAAGTGAAATTTTTCCATATTCTTGTAAAGAAAAACACAATTTCATAAGTATTTAAAATCTACTTGGGTTAACTAATTAATTTATTTTTTAAATTTGTTTATTTCAGCATATTATGGTGGTACAAATGTTTAGGTTACTTATATTGCCTTTGCCCCAACCGAGTCAGAGCTTCAAGCATGTCCATTTCCCCCACAAGGTGCACACTGTACCCATTAGGTGTGTATATACCCATCTCCTCCTCCCCCCGCCATCTGCCCGACACCTGATGAATGTTATTACTACATGTGCACTTAAGTGTTGATCAGTTAATACCATTTGATGGTGAATACATGTGGTACTTGTTTTTCCATTCTTGGGATACCTCACTTAGTAGAATGCATTCCAGCTCTATCCTGGAGTATACAAGAGGTGCTATATCACCATTGTTTCTTAAAACTGAATAGTACTCCATGGTATACATATACCACAGTTTATTAATCCACTCATGTATTGATGGACACTTG
>CAUYSK010070911.1:0-19559 GCA_963575035.1 Avahi laniger
GAAAAGATTTGCATATTCTCAGTGAATAGGCTACAATTCAAGTTTTAAGATAAGATGAGTTTGCCTAAGAAGGAAATGTAGACCAGAGTTTCTCAAACTTAGAACTGTTGGCATTTGACCCGGGTAATTCTTTGTGGGGTCGGGGAAGGGGTTGTCATGTACATTGAGGGATATTTAGGAGCATCACAGCCCCTTCCAGTATCTGTAGAAACAACCTCCACTCCTGGACACCACATCTCTAATAGCATCATCACCAGTTATGACAAACGAAACTGTCTCCACATATTGCCGAATGCTCCTGTGTGCGGAGTCTCCAGTGGAGAACACTGGATAGGGTGATATGAGGACATGTGAAGTTCAAGAAGAATATTTTAAATGCTGACTACCAAGAGAAACCAGCAAATGTGTTAGGAAAGTGTGGCCAGGCAGATAATCCAAAGGATTGTACAATACAGAGTCCTAAGAGAAAGACTATTTTAAAGAAGAAAAAATGAATATATTGTCAGATACTGCTAGTAGGTAAAGTCAAAAAAGTCTAACAGATATTCAGTTTAAAAACATAAAGATTCTGGTGACTGTAAATATATTATGCATAAATGCTATTCTAAACAAAAGGTGTGTATTCTAATAACCGTACAATCTCAAAAAATTACCCCTATTTCAAGATTAATACCTTCATTAATTATAACCAAAAGGCTTACAAAGGGAAGTGAAAGAAAAGATCATATGAAAATATTTTCTTTGCCTAGTCTTCCCATTTCAGATATTTTCAGCCAAATTCTTCAAAAAACTCCAAGATATATGGAAATCATCAACTATTAGAGATTAGGGATCTTTGTTATTTAAAATTATATCTAAATTATTAAAGATTATGTTTATTATTATAAGTTTGAAAGGAGAGACAAAATATTAAAAAAATAAATTCTTCAATAGATAAATGAGGAATACTGAATGAAAAATTGTGAACGATACGAAGTTACCTCAACGCTCTGTAAGACAAGGATACATAAGAGTAGAGTGAAGTGGTAATAGCCGTTCCCCTGGAAAGGAAAGATAGTTATGGTAATTTATGTTGATATTCCCATGATCTGTTAGATGCCATTTTAAGTTTGATAAGAAAAACAATCCATTCAAAAATAGCATATAAATATAAATATTTACATAAATTATTTTTATCTTTAGTGCTATTATATTCTACATTTCCATTTATTTAATGTTTTAAAGCAAAATGATATGAGGTCTAAAACTTCTCAAGTACATTTAACCCCAATTTTGGCAAGTTTAATATTTTTTTAACATATAGGATCAAAGGAAAAAGATAAAATGCACTAGAAAGTATTGTGGACTCTGATCTTATATTTGAGAATTTAAGAAATGTACTTAAATTTTACAGTGATTAATTGGTAAGACTTAAATGAGAACCTAATTTTTCTAAAACCAAGTCAATCGCTCTTACTGTTATTCTTTACTTTCTATTTTGATAACAATGTTATTTCATTTATTGTTGTCTGACATTCTAAAATCTGATAATTGCTTCTATTGCTGGTAAGGATGCATGATAAAGTGTCAGAAATAAAATAAGCAATTTTTAAAAAATGTATTCCATGTTAGAACTACACAAAATATTTTTACATATTAATACGTGGTCACTTCTATTTCTCCTCCCTACTTTATCTTAGTGTTCACCTAGTGAAAAATTATCTATTGCTATTTATGTGTATTCAAAATCCACAAGTATACAATTGCTACACAATTGCAGTGGCAGAAGTTGTCATTTAATTAAGTGCACAAAGAAAACAATTTTAAGAAGTACAAGATAGCCACAAAAACATATGTTTCTATACAAATTTCAAGTATCATTCTTTTATTCCTTTATCATGATGCATATGAAATTTAGGCATTACACTGAAGTGAGTAAGCACAAAAAATGCAAGTTCAACATGCCCATGGTGGCATGTTGGCTTCCCCACTTGCTGAGTGTGTTTTTCTATTGCTGCTGTAACAAATTACAGCAAACTAGTGGATTTCAAGAACACAAACTTAATCTTATGGTTCTATAGTCTGACGTGTGTCTCAGCAGGCTATAAGGTATCTACAGGGTTATGTCCCTTTCTGGAGGTTGTAGGAAGCATTCTATTTTCTTGCTTTTCTAGTTTCTAGAGATCAGTCACATCCCTTGGTTGGTGCCCCCTCCTTCATCTTCAAAGCTGGCAATGGCTGCTCAAGTCTCTCACACTGAATCACTGCGGCTCTCTGTCTTCCACCTTTCCCTTTCACTTTTAAGGACCTTTGTAATTACATTGGGCCCAGGTGGATAATTCAAGATACTCTTATTTTTAAATAATCCCCTTAATTTTTTAAATTAATCTCCTTATTTATTAAAATCTCCTTATTTGTATCTTCTTAGTTTATTTAATTTATTGCCATCTACATGCAATCTTAATTTCCCTTTGTCACATAAGGTGATTTATCAAGAGTTTCTAAAGATTCAGCCATGGACTCTTTTTTTTTTTTTTTGAGGGGACCATTATTTTTCCTACAACACCAAGTGACATTTAAAGTCATTTACATGAGACGTTTACCATGAAAATCTAAAAATATGATATGTGGCATTTATAAGTAAATGCTCTGTAATTATTATTAGTTATAATTCTAAATTTGATGTGGAAATCTCAAATTACAAAGTTTCCTTTGACATTAGATGAAGCTTTCTGCTAGTTTTAAGGATTAGAACTATATAAAATTCCAGATTATGTAAAGCAAATATTCTCAATTTTATAAAAATTATATTTGAAATTTACAAAGCAATCATAAAAACAAAACTGAATATTACTCATAAAGTATTATATATATCATAAAATCCAAATAATATGGCTTTTATTTGACATTGTCCATTTTCTCTCCAACTTCCCTGAAAATTACCCTGGGACCAAGTTCTGGAGTGACCGTAAGTCTTTTTTAGGTCCTACATACATCCCAATATGCACATATGTCTTTTAAAGAGAACTTCTTCATCTAGTTTAACTTTAATGTACTATATTAGGGGTTGAGCATATAAATAGAATTTTATATTTGTTTTTAAAAGGATAAATCATATAAACTTTATTCAACTTTTTCAAATGAAGACTTCATAATACTTCCTGAGATTTTTATTTTGTAAATACAAATGAGATATGATTTTAAAAAATTCTGTGAAATTCTGTGGACAGTTGAACAGTTTTTTATTCCTTTTGCCATTTTTTTTTGCAAGAATTATAAAAGTTTATCCCCTCTATGTTTCTACGTTAGAGAGAGATTGGTGGAGATTTCATAACCTCAGTTCTTATAAAGTTCTTCCGCCACAAGGAACAACTTCTAACACTTCAGGAGAAAGAAATGTTTATCACAAAATAAAGCACCTCCTGAGTCAGCCTATTCAGAGAGATTTGCTGCCACTTTTATTGAATTCCTGAGGGTTTTATTCCTCGAGTTATTACTCTCAAATGTATGAGCAGGAAAAGGCCAGAGCCCTGTAAGACTTTAATGTGTCTCTTCATGTAAATGTTTACTAAACCTAAGAACAATGCAATAAGTCAAAGCAGTGCTGTCTGGTAGCTTCTATCTGTTCTTTGTCCTTAGTATCCCCTAGTGGCTAAGGAAGATTAGAGTTTATATCCTATATTTGACACTATTTTTTGACTTTGTGTAAGTAACTTAATATTTCTGAAGACATTTTCTATAGTGACGGCAGCATTGTGACACTGGTATGATGGTATTGGTGTCGGGAGAAATGGAATTACCTACCCAGATATTTTTTAGAGTACCTGACCCCATGTGAGCTTTCTATCTGTTATAACTTTATTAGCATATTTCCAAATGGTTCTCTTCTGTTCTACTACTTTTTTAATAAATTGTTCTATTTTGACTCTAGATTGATCTGAATTTTATCAACCTCACTGAGAAACAAAACACTCTATGTGGTATTTACCATTCCCTGCCAGCCCAGTTTTAAAATTAAGCAAAAAGTATTTTGGAAAAATCTAGAGCAAAGAAAAGAATCTAATTCCTACAGAGTTTTTTCCTGCTTTTACAATCAGTTAGACAACAGCTTTGTCTTAGTCACACTGAAAATTCATCGCATCAAAATATCACTTAAAATTAAATAACTTTAGTCTATCAACCTATGTAAGAAAACTTAATTTGAGTTAATTCTATATTATTATTGGGAGATCACAGACTTTATTATGAATGAACAAATAGGTAGACTAAGTCAAATGCAGCACATTTCCAAATTAACACAAACCCTTCCTACAAACCATTCCGTAGCTAAAAAGGCATGGACTCTTTAGATAAATGTGTACCCTAAACCGTTCATCCCAGTAAGAAGGAGGAGGGGATGGTTCAGAGAGTAGGTTTTCAATTAACAAATTGACATCAGACCAGGACCAAGAGAGCAGCACTTTTACATTGACATATTGTGACATGAGTTTTCCAATAATGAGATGGTCAGGACCTCATTTATGTCTCAGTGAAATAGCTCACAGAATAGCATGCTAGTTCCATAATTATGATAAGCAATAATTACAGGATCAGAATTTTAAAGTCTACATGGTAAGAGCAAAACTTACACCAGGCTAGAAAGCAAAAGGTAACAGGGTCTCGGAGAAAAGCTTCATTTTATTTTCAACTTCATTATGCACTTACCACAAATGGGAGGTTGAAGAGACATTTTTTAGCTTGCAATGCACTGTAGGTTAGCAATAGATGTGACATTGGCACAATTATATATCTCACCATCAATCTTAATACTATGTCACAGAAACTGGTGGATGAGAATGTAAGCAGCATTCGTTTTCATTACAATTTTTCTATGTCTTCTAACATAGTGATAACTACAAATGCCATTTTAGTATAGTTCAACATTATCTCCAGACATGTGACCTTGTCTCAAAAACAGAGAAAGGCCAAAGCTATGATTTATTAATAATGTACTAAAAATAATCATTTATTTTCTTTTATTAAAATGTTTTTCTGCTGCTTAGTTACAATAAATTAATACAATTAATGAAACTTTACTTGAAGAGGTGAGAAAATAACAATAATGATATCTTTTGTTCAGTAAAAATTTATTGATAAACTACTTTGTTCCTGTTGTATACAGGGAACTAAACTGACAAAATAAACAGACAATATGTCCTCTAACCCAAACTACCAAACAATGAAACACAAGCTGTATGACATAGGGTAAATTATTTAGCCAATCTAAGCTTTAATTTTCCTATATCCTAAAAATTCAACTAAAATTCAATACAGTTCAAGTAATATGATAAAAGATAAAGAATCCTATGATAAAAAATACTATTTTTTTTCCTTCTATCTTCTACTCTTATCTCAATTGTTCTATTCTTTTGTGCCAAAACATTGGTTTGGTTCACGAGATGCAAAATGACCTTCATGCAGTCTTCACTTCTGGGTCATTGAGTCCCTGGTTGAAGCATTGTACTCTTGCATCCTAGATATTTCAAATCCACTAAGCTCAAGAGCATGAGGACTGGAATCAAAGTTTTTGAAGTAGATAACTAAGTATATTGATGAAATGAGCCACTCAAAATGACATCCCTTGATTCATGGACTAGTATGTTTTTGACTACAGGCAACCCTCCATCAAATATTGGCTGTTGTTTTCACATCTGCTGGTAACTGCCTCCTACAGATACTTTAACCCTTAGAACGTTGTCTCCACCCTAGGGATGAAATCAGGTCATTCAACATTTCTATCAGGCTAGCTGCTTCTGGGTGATGTAAGAGAAGTGGATTTCACTTATACGAGTCCATTGTCACATTTCCTCATAATAAAATACAACACTGTATGTATTATCACAGTAACAGATAAGACATTGTCTGAGTCCATGATGATGCTGGCAGAAAGTCAATGAGCAGAGAAGACAAATCTATGACTGAGAATGTGACTCTCCCTATAAGCACAGAGCACTGTCCTCTCCCTGACAAAAAAAATAGAATATAATCAGTTTACCAACTGGTCACTCTCTGAGACCCATTGTGTGCACTGGTTAAAACAACTCCATGAGACAGAAAAGAAAAATACTGATTTATAGTTTTTGATGATTTTCTTGGTGTAAATTTTCCCACTATGATCAATTTCATGCTACCAACATGATATCACTGAAAACAAAGTTGAGAAGAAGCAAGTATAATTGGCTTTTGAGATCTGGTAGAGGCTGGGTCCAGCACACCCCTGCTGTCGGAAGTTTGTATGTTCGGTTGTGGCAGTAGCTATATCAGCCATCGTGAGGAGAAGACCTTTTAAAAACTTTTTGAGACCATCCCTGTGCTTCTCAAATAAATAAGCAACCAATTCCAGAATTCATTCTGAAGACTGCATTGCTGGGAGCAGTGAAGTATATGCAAAAGGATGAATAGTCATCTAGAGGGCAAATAGAAGATGTCCGGCACATACAGGAATCCTAAGTACATCGAGTAGGGAGTGAGTAATTTGCAATGGGCCTCTGAACACTATGGCTCTAGAGCCCATTATCTAAACCATGCCTTATTTATGCTATCAAAAATCTATAAAATAAAGATTATAATTTAATAATCCCTGAGATGTATGTGGATATAGACATAGATGTATATATGTATTTAAAAGTGTTACAACTTATTTGGATGAGTACGAAAATGTACATTTTAATATATTCTAGCTCACAACGACTTCTACGCTATACAAAACATAATGTTCCATACTCTCAAAAACATTTTATTTTCTGTTATGGGTACTCTGATGTCAGAGGAATAAGGACAAATTTGTGGCACTACTGATTAGTCCAGTGTTGCTTATTTAGAAACATAAAATATGAATGTATTGGGAATTAGTAGGAGGGTTGACGTCGGATGAGATAAATTAGAAAATTAAAGTATATTGACATCTCTGAACCACAAGAAAAATGATATATCCACCAGTTTAAAATGGGCAAGTTGATAACTATAAGATTGATTGAAATATCTAGTGCTGGTAAAAATGAATTATTACACTGGTAAAGTTTTCGTCTTGACCGATACATTTATCCTAAATAAGTATAGCACCCTGAGTTCGTTTCAGACTCTGTACAAAATTGTGGAATGCCCCTTCAGCAGACCATGCTACAATATCATTCATCACACCTCATAAGGCAAAAATAAAAAATTAGGGCACCAAATGACCAAAATCAATCAAAGCGTTTCAGAGAGTCTTTTATTCCAGACTAAACACAGTGTTCTAACAATGCTTAAGAAGTGGTCACCTTCTTTCTGCCTTCTCTTTGCACTGGGAAATTTTAATTGGGTCTTCTGTCTGTCGTGAGTCGTAGGCTGTGAATTGCATGTTCATTTTAGGGACCACTGATAGACCAGTGGCCAATAGTTAAACTTCTGTGGGAAACTGAAGAGATGGAGTGACCTGAGCTGTTAATTACTTTTCTGAGAGCACAGGGCAGAGCTTGTGGTTGATGACAAAAGCTTTACCCAGAGTTTCCAGAACTTAATCTCATTAGATAAGACCTTGCCAATGCAAATAATATTAGATCTAAGAAAAAAGTGCAGACATCTCTTACGGCATTACTGAAACCAGCATGCAATAGAAGGAAGCTGAAAATTATCAAAACAATGACATAGGATTTACATGCATTATTAATTTTCCCTTAGCTAAAGCATTATGAATTTGAAAGTAGTCTTCAAGTTTCTCACTTAATAGCATAAATAATACATTTATTGTCAATTTTGAGCATCAGAGAAAAGAAATTGGTAACACCTTATGAACTACTTGTAAAACTGGAACACTGCTTGTAAGTTTAAGCTTTCCCATAACATAGGGTAAAACACAATTTACATTAGAATCATTTTAACACTAGAAAATGCACTTTTTAAAGGTTATAAGAAATAGGGAAAAAAGATGCCCTCAAAAATATAGTGATTGCTTTCTAGTATGTGGTTTCTTGATTAATCTTTATATAATTTTATGTCATCATGTTACATGTAGTAATTTTAAATGCGGGTCACTTTTCCTCAGGAATAAAATTAACTTGATCAGTATTATGTTCACTGGAGAAATGGGAATATAAAACAAGCACTGCAATTATTGAAATGTAAACAATATAGTTTCAAAAACAGGATTTATGTCTGGGAAAAGAGGAAACCATAATTTTATACCAAAATTTAGAAAATCAATAAGGATTATTTATATATTACATTTTATATACTTTTTGAGATGAAAAAGGTTTTTCACAATTCTCATATTTTGGTTTGTAATTGAAGTCTCAGGCACAAGTAGTATGCTAACTTTATCCATGAAAAGGATATGAATAATTATTTTTATTTATATATATATATATACTTGTAACTGTGAGTATGTAAGTGTGTTTGTGCTGTGTTTATTTTTATTATTATTTCAGCTTAAATTTGGAGCAAAAATAATTGCTTAAAGCACAGTACAAATATTCCAATTTGATTTTCAACAGTAAATAGTCTTTTCCTTAAAAAATATATATGATGTTATTTCTAAAACTATAAGCTGTTTAGGAAATGAGAATCAGATGAAACAAACAAACCATTATTACTTTGGGCTTTCATGATAGCTATTCTAATAAATCATTCTTTTATTTGCATTATTACATGTTCAAATTTCTTTTTATTTTCATGTCCTCAACATTTATCTATATTAAGGAAAAATTAAAATACTTAACAAATATTTATGACACTTGCTTCTAATCATCCACCTGTCTTTCCTTTTTTTTCCATATAAGTCATATGCTCAAAAATATACTTTAAATGTTCTCTATATAACAATAAGTTCATATCTTCTTCCTGATATTTATGACCTGGTATTCTTTTTACAGCGTATCTATCTAGTCATTTGAAGTTATTCATCTAAATGTTGAGCAACTTCCATGAACATAACACTTTACTAGGCAATAAAATGAGCTAGTCATCTGGTTCAGTTAAGTCTGTCTTCACGGTTCCCAAGTAATCCCATTATATTCCTTATTTCTTTTTTTATTTTTATCAACAAACACTTTGAAAGTTTTTTTTCTCATTTACATTTGTACAAATCTCAAGTCCTGCTGTCACTATGAGGTTTTACTTACCTGCTTTCAAACTATCTTCTTCTTTGCGTGAATAATATATACTATTCAATTTGACATTTGCTCATATACTTTACGTAGGTCTTAATCTCTTATGCATTTGTTGTAACTGGTTCCATGCATCAACCAGATTAAGTTTCTCATAGAGTAACTTCAATAGTTAACATTATTCTACACCAATAAAAGAATCCCATTGTGAATTAAACATGTAGATATGGTAGAATTTCTGAGTTCAAGCGGCCTATAATTTAATAAAGAACCATTTAAAATATTTCTCCTTATTACCAGAAAGTAGACAAATAAGTACATAGAAAGAATTAAGTAGATCAGTGATGATGTTTACAAGATGAAAGAAAAATACGTATCAAGGTTTATGCTGAATTATAAGAGAATGTTATAAAAACATAGTAACATAGGGACAAAATATTTTGAATCTTGCATTAGAGATGAATTTAGACATAAATATAGCATGTATGTTTTTCTCCTTTGTTTCTAAGACAAGTATATATACCTTAGGTTTTCTGAAGCCCTTGGATGGAAATTTTACTTGTTTTATAATGTCAACTGTGAGATATCTCAGTAAGCAGGGGTTAGAAAGGACTTACAGGATTTGGTTTGTCTGTGTGATTTGGAGGAGGGCCCAAGGAAGCAAAGGTTTACATTGAATTGAGTGCTGTCAGGATGCAGGGACAATTGCAATTGGGTGTCCCAGTAAATCTTTCTTCTCGAGAGGACAGAGTAGAGTGAAGCCAACCTACAACTGGTAAAGATGCATGTTAGCCATTCATATTATTCCTGTGATAGAATGTTTGTTATTTTGTGTCTTAGAAGATGTTTATGGTTTATTTTTATTCAGACATGATCACAGAATGCTCTAATTTTTCTATTGATCCATCATGGTGACAGAGTGATCTTTTCTGATGTTGATGTTCTGTGAAATAATCTTCAATTGGAGAACACCAAAGTCTAGCTGAAGTACTATTCCAGCTACTGAATGCCAGGGACTACTTTTCACCTTCTCAATAATAGAGCTTAAAAAAGTAAAATTATTCTTATTTTGATTGTTAGAAACTGTTCTTGGATCATGCTGCACATGAAACATCAGTATGCTCAGAAGTGAATCAGGCTTTTATATACATACATACATACATACATATATATATACACACACACATATACATACACATATATGTGTATATATATATAGCACCCGAGAGAGAGAGAGAGAGAGAGAGAGAGAGAGAGAGAGAGAGAGAAAGAGAGAGAGAGAGAGAGGGAGGGAGGGAGAGGGAGAGAGGGAGAGAAAGAGAGTGATGTTGGATGAGGTTATTAATTAAAAAGGACATCGATATTTAAAAAATTAAAAATAGGATACAATTCACAATTGTTTATTTTAATGTGGTTATTGTGATTTGATTTGATTTTTGTTTAGCACTGGGTAAAAACCAGAGATTCATTATAATTTTAAAGACTTGATAACGTAACTGTATTCACAAAGCTTTCCTCTTATAGCCTCTCAGATGAACTCATTCAAGATGTGGAAATGACTAACAATGGATTTGACAGTTTAAATTTAGCACATTTTCTGGATTTGACAGTTTAAATTTAGCACATTTTCTGTTGTGGTATATTATAATATAGATTTAGCCATTGAAAATAAATTTCTTCCTAGGGGCATATTGATGTTTCGATGCTTGAAATTAAAACAGGTATTGCATTCATGTAGTGTGGGCTATTATTCCAATATTTGGAATGAGAAAACTGAGGCAGAAGGCTATTACCTGTTTTGCCTGAAGACCCAACAAAATCCAACAACCTATTACTGATATGTTTTATATGCTCAGGCCTCTTTTACAGTTTCAGTTATTTAAAGAGAAAAAATTTTCAAAAATATTGCTAATATTTTAATGACAAGCAATCAAATTAGTAAGATAGAAAAGTAATTCTGTACCTGTAGAGCCAAAAATAAATATTTCCCTGTGCTTAATTTTTTATATAAGTGTAGAGGCAGTAAATAGAAAGCATATTTAAATTATGAAAATAATATATTTCCTTTGATAGGATGCACATAATTGTACAACTTAAATTGGTCACTATCTTTTAAGTGTCTTGTGTTTGAAATCTTATAACCAATGGTCACATTTCTCTAGATAACATGATTTGAGGGTGATGATTTTCACGTTTTCATTTTTCAGTGTATATGTACCTATTATTTTTCCAGTGACCTTCATGCAATGTTCTCTACCCTGTGTCTACAAAAGGATTGAGAGCAGAATCAATACAGCATTATTTTAAAATTAAGGCATCTAAAACTTTTTAAAGTCATTTTTGAAATCGGAAAAATCTAGAATTCCTCCTTTGTGATATATAATGTGTTTGTATATTTTCTAATTTCCAAAATTATTGATAAAATCCCCATACTCTAAAATTTTCCAATTAACATTTTATACAAGTCCGACCCAGAAAATTTGAATATAGCAGTTTTGTATTCTTAACTAGTACTGTTAATCTTATTTGCTTGTTTTTTTCATATTGCCATGCAGGTATATTGTGCCGCTCCTCTCATTGGTTTCACGCATTCTTTCTCTGATAATAAGTTTTCTAGTTTCTTACCTCCCTATGTTTTTGCTGAAGACATTGCAAAAAGACAAAAATGTATCATAGGTTTCTGCTTCATCTGTGTAAGTTTATAACATGAGCTCTCACAAATATTTTCAATCATTGGACCCCAACTGAAGAGGCAGAAGGGATAAAGTACTAGGTATAACAGAAGGGGTATTTTTCTTTATCATAAGTTAAAATATAGATCTCTGGTTTGTGTTTACTAATAAGTTTCAGTGAGACTCAGATTTCATTTATTTCATGAATCATCATAGAATCAGAGACACGAGGTTGAAAACCACTTATATTTCTAATATTTTTTTATAAATAAGTTGATGGAATCAGTACATATCTTTATAATAGCATTACTTTTCAATAGCTAACAATTATTCAACACTTAATATATACCAGACACTGCATTAATTATTTTGCATTGATTATTTCACTTAATTTCTTTGAGGTAAGAATTATGATGTCAGAAGTATTTTTTAAATCTCATTTATAATGGAGAACTGATGTTCAGACTGATTGATTAATTTGACTAAAGTTTCCTGCAGAGTAAATGTGAAGCTGAGATCTAACCACGAAGAGCAAATATTCATAACCATTACTAATTTTTGAATTTTACCAAATGAATTCACAAGAGGCAATCAAAATTCAGTATTATTATATAATGAGATTGTTTATTTTATGATATGCTACCATTTCTAAGAGTATTTTAATAGGACTTTTGTATTATTTATTACATCTCCAAAACTGAGCAATAGGATAACTTGCAGTATGAATCTTACTTATTTTTATTTCTACCTCTTAGTTGCAGATCAGCCCTGAGAATAAAATGTCCATTCCTTATTCTGAAAATCAGAAGAAACTGAATTTCAGATAGAGAAAACTGATTTTCAGTTTTCTCTATCTGTTCATTATTTCCAACTGAATTTTTTGTGTTTCCTCAAACTCAATAAAAACAAAACTGAAGTCATTGCCTTTATCCCAAAACAGTTTCAAATATTTTTGTTGCCATTGTTGTTGTTAGGTAACAATATCACCATCCATTCGGTTATGCAAATAGAAATATCTAAGTCTTCAAATAGATTTATTAATATCATATGAATACCTCATTTAAACTTTGAAGTTATTCTTAATTTCTTTGCCATTTCCTTTTAGAAAATTGATCATTCTATTTGTAATTCAATTCTATAACTGAAATGTGTCTCGAGCCTATCATTCTTCCCCTTGCCTCATCAGTCATATTTTAAGGATGTTATTTATTTCCTAAATGTCAATCATTGATTAAAAATGGTCATCATTTTGTATACAGCATGCCTCCTGAATACTTATGTTGTCATATTTTGTTTTCATTTTTATTGAATAAATATATTTTACTAAATAAAATTTTTAGAATGCAAATTATGTATCAAATTATATATGCAAAATATATAATTATATATATTATAATCACTTTATGATTAATGGAACTTTGTCTCAATTGACATAAAAGATGGAGAAATTTTTAAATCTTTATTACTCTCACTTTCAAGAAGGATCTTTACCCTTTGTGTTGTCAACTTCTGTCTCCCACACTCTTTTACCCAACACACACACATACTCATTTCTCTCCAGGGAAGATGAACTGATGAGTTTATTAGATTAAGGAACACAGCACAAGTATTTAGTTCCTTTCTTTCTCCTTTCTGCACAGAGATAATATATTTCTACTCTGTTGTTTTTCTTTCATGAGATTTACAGGAGCAAAATCTCATCTAGAAAAAGACTATAGAGTTTAGAATGCTATATTCAAATCAAATAGATATTAAGGATGTGGTTCATTAGCCAAAAATCTTGAAAAAGAGACTAGGAGTGCAATAACTAAAATGAGAACTAAAAGGTTGATGATTTGGGAATAAAGATGATAAATTGCTAATGGTTATACTGAATTTAAGTTACCTTTAAAAGATTTGGGTGGACATATTCAGAATGATATTTGATGTCTAGATATAAGTTGGATTTTTTTATGTGTTAATTATTATTTATTTCTTGTTTTAGAGTATTGCAGGGATATAAACACTTTGGTTACATAATTGATATATTGCCTTTGTACCACCTGAGTCAGATCCCCCAGACAGTGCACACTGCACCCATTGGGTGTGAATATACCCATCCCTCTCATCCCCTCCCACCTGCCTGACATCCAGTGAATGTTACTTCCATGTGCGCACATAAGTGTTGATCAGTTAGTACCAATTTCATGGTGAGTACATGTGGTGCTTGTTTTCCCATTCCTTTGAAACTTCACTTACAAGAATGGGCACCAGCTCTATCCAGGATAATATGAGATGTAGTTCACCATTTTTTATGGCTGAGTAGTAATCATATACATGTACTATATTTTATTAATCCATTCATGTATTGATGGGCACTTGGGTTGTTGCCACATCTCTGCAATTGTTGATTGTGCTGCTATAAACATTCTAGTGCAGATGTCTTTTTTAGAGAATGTCTTTTTTTCCACTGGGCAGATGCCCAGTAATGGGATTGCTGGATCAAATGATAGTTCTACTTGTAGCTCTTTGAGGTATCTCCCTATTAATTTCCCTAGAAGTTGCACTAGTTTGCAGTCCCACCAGCAGTGTATGAGTGTTCCTATCTCTCTGTGTTCATGTCAACATTTACTGGAGTTAAGTAATATCTCATTGTGGTTTTGATTTGCATTTCCCTCATGATTAGAGATGTGCATTTTTTCATGTTCCTTGGCCATTAGTTGGAATTTGTTTGGAGGCACATTTCATAGGCCTAGTGGATCTATGGCTATGCACATATGTAGTAATATATGTGTATATATAGACATATATTACATTTACTGTAGATAGATAATTACTAAATATTTAATGTTAAATAATGTACTGGGATATCAGCAGTAAGAACCCAAAATACAGATGGTCATTGAAAGTTCATGAATATTCTGGAAAAAAAAAATGGTTCCTTGAATAAGAAATTATTTAGGGTTTTCAATATTTTAAATTTCTTTATTTTGCAAGAATTTGGAATCTCTTAAATACATGTCCGTGTAGCAGTAGGATTCCCAGATTATTTCTTAAAAGCCCACAACAGATAAATAAAAAAAATAGCAAGATTGGTGGTACACCTTCCACAATCACATATACATAATTATATACATCCCCTCGTCTTTGCATAATTCTGTTAATTAAAAGAAGGCAGCACCTCCTGCCCACAACCAATGGAACAGATTACACAATGGGTGAACTCCAGGTAGTGGGCACACACGTGCCACCTTAAAGTCTGCCCCTTCCACTTATGCCAATTATATTCTCCTATTTAAATATCATTATTTGACCTGTTACCTAAAACCTGCCACATTTTGGACACTATGTTCTTATATTAATAGAAGTTTATTCTTTCACAGTTTATCTTATTGACAGATAACAGTGATTTTATGCAAAACTGTCCATTTCTTTAATAGGAATAGTGTAGAATCTTCAAAGAGGTGATATTTAATTTTATGTTACTATGTGACAAAATGTATTAATAGAACATTTCATAGTAACTGCAACACACACACACACACACACACACACACACACACACACAGACCTGGGTAGCTCAATTCTCCAGTATGAAAAAATTCTCCAATATTAATAGAGTTATCCTTCAGGATGAAATGATTAAGGATATGTTTTTAAATATCCCCCTTAAATCGCTTATTTGATATAGTTGGTGGAATTATAAGACAAATCACAATTTGTCTCGCACTATTCAGAAAGGGAAAAAGTTGCTTACACACTTCCATGTTTTCAAAATGTGTTGGGCTATATTTTTTGACATTTCTATGACTTGTACTATTAGAATATCAAGCAACTTTATTAAAGAAATGTATCACAGGTGGACATGGGAAATTATATTACAGCCAATTATATGAAGAAAAATAAAACAGTTCAAAGTGTTTCTTTATATGCCTTCTTAGTTAATGTTTGTATTAAATACAGCTGTGAAAAATGTGAAATATTTATTATTTAATGAAAAAGCATATTATTTGTATTAAAATTAAATTGCCAAGTTTATGTGTTTAATTAAAGATAAATTAATGTTGTCAGTAAAATATAAAACCATTTGGAAATAGTATAGAGTATAACACTTACAAAAAAGAAAAAAAATTTCTCAAACAATGGTGTATCTACTTATACAGTAATAGCTCTTATTTTCTATCCATAGTTTCTATTTGAAGATCCATACTACATAAGGAAAAAAGTCTCAAAGAGCAACATACTATCACAGTAACTGTAAAGTGAATGGTTACTACTGAGATAATGGAATGTCTTCTGAGATAATTGCCTTTGGCTTTCATAAAATGAAGTGAACAAGCAAGGAATAGCCCTGAGTCACAACATTATTGAAAGATGTGTGTTTTAACCATTAGTGCAATTATTAATGAAACATCTTCAATAGGAATAAACAAATATAAGTAGAAAATCAATGTGATTTAATAGAATGAACAGACAAAGCACAGATTGGGAGAAAATCTCTGAAAACCCATATCCATTAAAGGACTGGTATCCCAAATATACAAAGAACTCTTAATACACAACAATAAGAAAACAAACAAATCAAATAAAAAATGGGCAAAGGACCTGAACAGATACTTGACCAATGCAGATACATGGATGGCGAATAAGCAAATGAAAAGATATGCAGCATCCACCGTATGTCATTGGGGAATTGCAAATTAAAACAACGATACTACAACACACCCATTAGAATGGTAAAAATTCAAAAAATTTACACCTAATGATAAGAAGGATGTGGAGCAAAATAAATTAAGTGCTCTAAGGGGAGAAGTTTTCCTTGGCTCTCCCGGGTTCTGATGGCTCCATGTGTTCCTTGACTTGTGGCAATGGAATTCCAATCTTTGCCTCCCTCTTCTCATGGCCTTCCTTGCTGTATGTCCATGGGTCAAGTCTCCCTCTGTCTTTCCTATACAAGGGCATCTGCCACTGGATTTAGGGCTCGCCCTAGTAATCCAGGATGATCTCATCTCAAGATCCTTAAATTAGTTATACCACAGAAGGTCACATTCACAGGTTCCAGGGAATACAGAATTGGTATATCTTTCAGGGGGACAATATTTAATCCATTACTGACACACAAATCTATAAATATAGTTGCAGATTTCCTTGTCCCTTTCTGAAAACTGGTAGAGCAAGTAGATAGAATGCCAATAATGATATAGAATACTCAACTAACCTATCATCCAACTTGAACTAATTGACATTTATAAAAAAAAAAACCAATATTAGCAGAATGTTAAGTGCACATACAACATTAACCAAGTTTCAGTAAATTGAAATTTTAAAGATTCGAATTATATATGTCATGTTGCTTGACCATATGAAAGTGAATATAAAAGACAGATATCCGGAACTTTCCCAAATCATTAGAAACTAACACATTTCTGAGTCAATAATGTACTAAAGGACATGCTAAAAGGATACTTAGAAAGAATTTTGCATTGAATGGAAATGAAAGCCTAACATTTCAAAATTTGTCCGAAGTAGCTAACACGTTTATTGGAAGGAAGTATATAACATTTAATGCTTATGTTAGAAAAGAACATAAATTACATGCATTTTATTTGTGTTTTTTATGTATATGTGTGTGAAAAGACAAAGACACAGATATTTAAAAAAACAAGGTAAATATCTTCAAAGGATAGAAGGAAAATATAAAAACAAAGCAATAAATGGGGCCACTTTTATATGCCTACTGCATTCAGAGAGAGCCGCTTAACAACAGTTCAGATTTCAATTTCTGCAGATTAGCAAGGCTAAGTGATGATTACCACACATGGAGTGGAGCTTGGTTCATTGTATAAAAACTGTGGCTAGTGTAAGTCTTTTCCATTTATTAATTAACTGAAGGCCTTTTTTTTCCTGAGATTTTTATTGAATGTTTTGACTGAAATATATTTGGTGGGAGCTAAACAGCCTCAAATTTAAGAACTGTGTGAAATTACTTCCTGGCTAACTAGACTGAGTCTGAGAGGTATTTTGCAATTCCAAAAGAGTAGAGCACTAAGATATAAAGAAATTCTGGTGTTGTCTTCAGTGATCTGTGGGCCTGAATGAGAGCAGCTCTCAAATCATGAAATAAACTGAAACGTGTATAGAGACATACAAACTCCAAAGAAAGTCAAAAGCCATGTAAAATTTTAAAATAAATAAGCCCCACTGAGATGAATTTGCAAATGCGAAACTTATATCCAATGAAATAATCCAATGTCATGGAATATAGCAACCTCAAGAAAAAACAGTGTTATCTTTACTCTCAAGGAAATAGATACAATAAATTCCCCCCAGAAAAAATCTTAAAATATGATGGTTACAAATAATAGAAGGTGCAAGCTTTAGTACACATTGTCTAACAGCTGTCCCCAAACTTTTTGGCACCAGGGACCAGTTTCGTGCAAGACAATTTTTCCACGGACTGGGGACGGGAGAGGCAGAGCTCAGGAGATGATGCCAGCAATGAGGAGTAGCCGTAGAGGCCGATGAAGCTTAGCTCGCCCTCTGCTCACCCCCTGCTGTGCGGCCTCTCGTTCCTAAGTTTCATAGTTTTATGGAAAATAATTTTTCCAAGGCAGCAGAGGTAGGGGGTGCAGGGGGGATGTTGGGGGGGGTACACAGTACCTGTCCATGGCCTGGGGGTTGGAGACTGTAGGTCTAGACAACAAAAAATACTTAGAAACTTGAAGAATATCAATAAGAAATTTATCTAGAACACAATATAGAGGGGTTAAATAAGTTTAACCACAAAAGAGAAATTAAAAGAAGGGAAGATTGACTGAAAGTTGCATCTGTCTAAATGGAGTGCCACAAGTAAAGAATAGAAAGATAATGGAGATTTCATAGTCAAATTTATAACTGAGAATTTCATAAAACTGAAGGAACATACATGCCTTGTCAAAAAAAAGTGTAGATCAAGGGCTAAAGATGGTGGGGGAAATCATAGCTAGTTCTGGTAACAAAATATATTAGATATAAAGAGAAAAGCTCTGGGGATGCATCATAAATAGAAGTGGGCAAAGATTTCTTATGAAATAGACAAGAATGTCATAATCCATAATCTATACACTAGGTCTGGATGACCCAACTTGTTAAGTGTCATAATCATTGCCTGTGTAGTAACTTGTTTTTCCCATTTGGCAATCGTATGGCTGATGATATGTTAAAAAACAATACAACAACAACAACAACAAAACCCAAACTAAACTATCAGTTCTGTGTTCCTCTTCTCTGATGTATGACCACATGAGCCTCAATAACCACTTAACCTTGGGTATGTTTGCATGAGAAACTAGAGAGATGATGAATAGCTTAATCTACCTGTGTGCACAGCTAATTTGTTGCACAAAAATAAACAAAAGTAAAGGCAACATTATTTCAAAGTAAAGTATTTATACTTCCAAGTCTGAAAGCAGGGCCAAACTATTAAAGATAAACAAAGCCAACTCTAGTTAGTGTTAAGGACAAGATTTCAATTGGTAATGTACTACTAGATTGAAACAGGGAATAGAGTACAGAGTGACCCGAACTCAACTTTGATTTGTACGGCGGGGACCGAGTGTATTAAATGACGGGGTGGAGGAGGGGATGGGGAGTGTGGCTTTTTAAAACGTTTTTCTTCCTCCACTCTCCAGGCTACCGAGACCTTGCAAAGCCAGTCTGGGTTTGCTGAATGGCAATTAGCAAAGTAAGGCTCCTACCTTCCCACAGAGACTCGGAAACAGGCCCTCAGATGCTGGCTGGCAATTCTCCTGGTAGCCTTGAGTTTTCT
>CAUYSK010070914.1:0-15706 GCA_963575035.1 Avahi laniger
TTGAGCTGGGCATCAGTTTGTTCATGTAGGAACCCTAGGCACCAGAGCCATCTCAACCTAATGGCCTCCCAATTAATTTTTTCAACAGTTCCCATTGGTTTTTTGAATATAATTCTATAATAAAAAATTTTCTCTTTAAGAGAATAATAATTTTTATGTCCCTATGGGTTTTCTTTTAAAAATACAGACCAATATTTCAGAGTCCTCAAATTCCAAATAGAAATTCAAATTTTTCAACTACTTATAACTTTTTTAAAAAGTTTCTTTATAGCCAAAAATTTACTATGTATTTCTATGAGCACTGAATGAAACAGAAGAGAATTGGTCGTTCAAATCAAAGTGACAACAAGAAAGGATTCCTTTTGCCCTAACAAAATTATTAGGACACTGAATGAAAGAGTTTCATGTGTCACCCATGTACTTGAACAATTTTTAGTTTCATATTCATCTTTTCTTTGTGATATTTCATCAACTTCACATAAGTCTCCCAACTTCCTGTAAAACTATATGCAGATTATTTGAGATATTTGAAATCCCCAAAAAGATCTCCATAAAAATTCAAAAATCTTCTACAAATTTCTTCTATAAAGCTTCCAAAAAATTTCAGTTTTATGCTTAAACTTCAATTGACAATGTATGATATAAAATATTGTACTTACACAATATATTACACTTTATTTTTATTTTAGACTACTGGCTATTTTACTTTTTCCCTTATTTTTTCTAGTTTTTAATATCTTAATACTAAATCACTTATATTTTTGTTGTTAATGTAGCCAAATAAAATAACTTTTTCTCTAAAAAATGCCCCAGGCCATTATCACAATAGGGTGAATTTTCCTGTCACAGAGTAACAGAGTAACAGAATATTTCTGGTCGAGTCCAACCAGAAATTTTGGTTAAAGTGATCATTATTTTGTACACAACAAAATCAGAAGGGATTATTTCTGAATTCCTGTCAATTGTGCTTCCATTTAGACTGACAGCAACAAGGAACTCAACCAAATATTTCTTGGAAGAAACGGCCAGAGCACAGTGTATGACCAACGTTATATGAAGGTAACACTCAAAGGAGAAGGTTAAAGAGTCATCTTCAGAGACTAAACCTAACAAAAACAAGATAAAATGGATGCTGGTCTCCTGTGGAATTATTTCTAGAAAGGATTTTATTCTAATAGATATTTTATTTTAAAAGTATTGCTGATGACTATAGAGTATCTTCTAAAATTCAAATGCTAAGACTTCCATGCAATGAATATAAGGAAAGCTACAATTGATAGTTTGAAACCTGTCAGTAGGTAACATTGCACTAATAGAGCCTTTTGCTAAAATGATAAAAAGAAATGAGTTCACTAAGTGAATCCTAGTAAGTATTTACTTAGTGTCATTCAAGAAAGATTCTGAATCATTGAAGTACCAATATTCTGGTCACCAATTTTTTTTTTACGGTCTCTACTGATCACTTAAGAATTTCTCTTTAGGAGGAAATGATCCTCAAAAAACTACCTTGTGTCCCCCTTAAGAAATGTGAAACCATAACAGAGGGTATGAATATCAGCAAACAACATGATAATTGATCTTCCCTAGAAAAGAAGAGTAATTTGTGGGATGTGTGCCCAAAAGGAAACGAGAAAGATAAGTAAAGAGGACTGAGAGGAGGAGCAAGAGAGGAGTAAAGAAATCTCCTGGGATACGTGGCCTAAGTATCCCTTACACTTGTTTTTCCCAATGTGACTTTCTTCTCTCACTCATTTCCAAAAATCGTTAGTAAAGTCTACCAGAGTCATGATCACTTGGAGAGTGTCTGTGTGGGTGGATGGATGGGCGTTACACTTAACTAAGTGACTGAATTTCATACCTTGGTCATCATAGTGCATAACAAAGCCTGACAATATGAAAAGAGAGAGATAAAAGGGAAGGAGGGAAGTGAAGGCAAAGGAAGGGAATAGAAAATCCCCTTGAAAGTAGAGAAAGGAATTCAGAAAAATCCTGGGGTGTGAGTTGCATAGGCTGAGAAATTGGGAGATGGTGCTGGGCCCATGTTATTTAGATCTCCAGACACAGGTGGCCCCTGAGGATACCTCACTGGCTGTCTATGAGGTTGAGGTAGTTTCCTAAATTGCTCTAGAACCTCAGTATTATTCAGTGTCTCTTGCTCTGATGATGATAGACTCTGCCTTGCCTCCTTTCCCTGATCTTTGACAGTTGCCCAAAGTTAGCCAAACTGTCGGGAAGGAAGGATAACAGCTTTTTTTCCATCACATAGCAGGAATTGGAGTTAAATATTAGGGCTTGGATCAAATGCACCAGGGACTCTCTGCCCCTAATAAAAGATGGCTCAGTACACACTGAAATTACCCTGGCTACCCTGTCTCATGTTGCCACTCCTTTTTCTATCACTGGAGCCAAACCTGGAACCCACTGCTATTTCATCAGAGCTATGTTTTGATGTCTTGACAGTTCCATACTTTGGCGTGATAGAAACTACGTTCTAGTATTTTCTACAATGGGGAGTCTTTCTGATACTACTCTGATCCAACCACTAAATTGGGACTCCTAACCTGACCATACATGGACGTCTACTTCTCTGAGACCCTGTATGTTGGATCATTCAGCTGTAATTGCTAGGGCCAGCCTTAGTAAGGTGTGATGTTTTTCCCAACCAGTGCCCCTTGCCCATAAGCTGAGTATTCCAGACTAATCTTATGACATAGCATCACCTCTGTCTCTCAGAGGAAACTGGTTTAGAGCTGTTAAGAAGTTGCTCAAGGTTATCTGTCTAAATGAGGTTCTCAGAAACAGTTTTGTCTAAATTTGGATCATATGTTCTCTCCACATGGCAACCCAGCCTCCCATTATTTATATTCTGAATAATTCCCAAAAGAATTTGAGCCTTTAGAAATTAATAACTGAATTCTGGTTTATAAATAAACCTCCTGTGCATTTGGATAACATGAATAAATTCTACTGAGATTTATCTTAATGATAAATTGGTCCTCAGTATTATAGATACAAAAACTAGACAAATGGTGAATTCACCAAAATGTCAACCCCTGCCCCCCTCAATAAGGCCACCTGAAACAACCCTGTGAGTCTTCCAGGTAGGGGAACTACAGCAGAAACAGTTTTGCCTCCACAAGTATCCACATAACCACAGACCCTGTGGATGATGCTACTTAAGAGACTATTTAGCACTGACACTTAAGATTCAGTTGCAATTATCCTCAACTCTGGACAAGTCACTTTTACAATTGAGTTCAGTGATTAAACCTTATCTTTAAGTTAAGAATAGCTGCATCAGGGAATTATATGAGTCTGTCCTTCTAACACATTCTCACCTTACCTTGCCATACTGCAGTACTACGCAGCTGCTAGCACTGAGATACTTTCATAATTCTCCTTAGCTTTTTCAGCTAGATTCTGATTTTTGGAAGCACAATGGATATTTTATGTGCTTGACTGATACATTTGGCTCTGCTTCTTATTTTCAATGCAATTCTCACGGGGTCTCCTTTAAATAGAACTTTGAAATTTTCCTCCTTCTTAATGGGCCTGTTTTATTGGCTCTCTACCTAGAGAGTTATCTCCAGCATTCTGACTAATGTTGGGAATGTTCTTAACATTATGCTTTAGCTGATTTACCATCCAGGCCTCTCAAGACAATGTTTCAATTTCACTAAAAAGGAAGAAAATTTTCCCCAAAATTGCAAAGCATCTCTTTACACTGCCTGTTCTTTAGTACCATCATGGTTAGGAACACAATCTCTGGATTTACAGCTGAGTAAAAATGCCGGCACCAGCACTTACCAGCTGTGTGATCTTGGACAAATTCCTTAATCTCTGTAAACCTCAATTTCCTTTTCTGTCAAATAAGACCAACTATATCTATCTTGCAATGACTAATTAAGAAAATGCATTTTAGACACTTAGAATAGGTTCTGGTAAAAACAGTAACACAAGGAAGAACACAAAGCAACCAGGTAACAATCAACATGATGACTGGAAAAGTGTCTCACTTATCAATACTTATATTGAATGTAAATGATTTAAATGCCCCACTTAAAAGATTTGGATTGACAGAATGGATAAAAAAAACAAAACCTAAATATCTCTTATCACCAAGAAACCCATTTAACTCATAATAGAGTCACATACACAAAAGATAAAGAGGTGGGAAAAAAATATTTCATGAAAATGGAAACCAAAACGAGCAGAAGTAGCTATTCTCATATCAGATAAGATAAACTTAAAATCAACAAAAGTAAAAAAAATAAAAAGATGGCTGTTATATGACAATAAAGTGATCAATTGAACAAGAAGACATAACAATTCTAAATATATATACACCTAACACCAAAGCTCCTGGATTCATAAAACAAATACTACTAGACCTAAGGAATGAAATAAACAACAACATAATAATACTCCACCAACAGAACTAGACAGATCATCACGACAGAAAATCAACAAAGAAACACTGGACTTAAATGAAGCTGTAGAACAAATGGGCTTAACAGACATTTATAAAACATTCTACCCCAAAACTGCAGAATATACATTCTTATCAGCACATGAAACATTTTCCAAGATATATGTTAGGCCACAAAATAATTCTCAGCAAACTTTAAAATATCAAAATCTTACCATGTATTTTCTCAGACCACACTGAAATAAAATTAGAAATCAATTTTAAGAGGAACCCTAAAAACTATACAAATACATGAAAACTAAACAACCTGCTGCTGAACAATCTTTGGGTCAATGACAAAATCAAGATAGAAATTAAAAAATGTTTTCACTTGAATGACAATGGTGACACAAGCTAGGTGTGAGTGACACAGCCCACAGCCAACATCATGCTGAATGGCTAAAGTTAATAGCATTCCCCCTAAGAACTGGAACAAGTCAAAGATGCCCACTGTCACCACTTCTATTCAACATAGTCCTGGAAATCCTACCCACAGCAATGAGGTAAAAGAAAAAAATAAAGGGCATCCAAATTGAAAGAGAGGAAGTTGAACTATCCCTATTTGCTGATTATATGACTTTATACTTAGAAAACCCTAAAGACTCCTCCAAAAGACTATTAGAATTGAGAAATGAATTCAGTAAAGTCTCAGGTTATTAAATCAGTGTACACAAAGCAGTAGCATTTCTATACACTAATAATGACCAAGCAGAGGATCAAATCAAGAACACAATCTCATTTGCAACAGTTGTAAAAAAAATTAAATCCATTGGAATATACTTAACCAAGGAGACCAACAACCTCTACCTGGAGATCTAGACAACATTGATGAAAGAAATCATAGATGACACAAATAAATTGAAAAGCACCCGATGCCCATGGATTGGAAGAATCAGTATTGTCAAAATGTCCATACTGCCCAAAGTAATCTACAGATTCAATGCCATTTTATCAAAATACCAATGTCATTTTTCACAGAATTAGAAAAAAACGACCCTAAAATTTATATGGAACCAAAAAAGAACACAAATAGACAAAATAATCCTAAGGAAAAAGAAAAAATCTGAAAGCATTCCACTACCTAACTTCAAATTATACTACAAGGCAATAGTAACTAAAACAACATGGTACTGGTATAAAGGTAGACACATAGACCAATGGAACAGAATAGAGAATGCAGAAATAAAGCTAAATACCTACAACCAATGTATCTTTGACAAAGTAGACAAAAACATACAGTGGGAAAAGGACCCCCTGTTCAATAAATGATGCTTGGAGAATTGGATAGCCTCATACAGAAGAATGAAACTGGATCCCTGCACTGAAGGTTGGACATATTTGAAACTCGGACTTAGGAGGGGAGGGGGAGCCAGGGCAACATACATAACCTAAACATCTGTACCTCTATAATATGCTGAAATAAAAAAAAAATTAACTCAAGATGGATTAAAGACTTAAATGTAAGGCCTAAAACCACAAAAATTCTAGAAGAAAACCTATCCTCACCATTGGCCTACCTAAAGAATTTATGACTAAGGCCCCAAAAGCAAATATAGCAAAAACAAAAATAAATAAATGAGACTTAATTAAACTAAAAATTTTCTGCACAGCAAAGGATATAATCAATAGACTAAATAGACAATCTACAGAATGGGAGAAAAATATTCACAAGCTATACATCTGACAAAGGACTAATATTCAGATTCTATAAGGAACTCAAACAAATCAGCAAGAAAAAACAAATAACCCAATTAAAAAGTGGGCAAAAGACATGAACGTCATTTTTCAAAAGAAGAGAAACAACTAGCCAACAAACATGAAAAATGCTCAACATCACTCATCATTAGGGACATGTAAATTAAAACCTCAATGAGATATCACTTTATCACTCACCCCACCACTCACCTCTTGCCATGTGCCCCCCCCAACCCTCTACCCCTGCATTTCTAAGTTTCATGGAAGACAATTTTTCCATAGGGGGACAGGGGCAGGGGAGCTCTGCAGCCTGGTCACTAATAGGCCACAGACTGGTACTAGGCAGCAGACCAGGGGTGGGGACCACAGCCATAAAATACTACTCAGCCATCTAAAAGAATGAAATAATGTCTTTTGCAGCAACGTGGATGGAACTGGAGGCCATTATTCTAAGTGAAGTAACCCAGAAACAAAGAAACAAATACTGCATGTTCTCACTTAAAGTGGGAGCTAAGCAATGGGTATACATGGTCCTACAGAGTGACTTAATGGACATTAGAGACTCAGAGTGGGGAGAGGAAAAGGGGGCTGCAGAATGAAACTTTACCTATCAGATACAATGTACACTATTCAGGTGACAAGAATGTTAAAGACCTTGACTTCTCCACTGTGGAATTTAGCCATGTAACCAAAAACCACTTGTACCTTCTATATCTATTTAAATTTTAAAAATGGGAAAAATAAAGAAAATAAAAGAAAATGACAAAAAAAGAAAATTACAAAAAAAGAAAACATTAACTATTATTCATTAAAATTATCATTAATTACCATAAAGTGAAAAAATGTAAATTACTCCTTGGGAGGTAGGGCAGAGGAAGGCATTTGTGTATCCACAGTATTTGTATGAGTCCATGGATTAGGGCTCCATTTAGCTTTAACATGTCTTCTGCATTCAACTTTTCTCCTATATGATTAATATATTTAGCAGACAACTGACAGGGTAATCTCACTAAAACCAGGCACTAATCTGGTTACACCCTGTTCAAAAGACTTCAGTGAATCCTCATTGTCAAATAATTCAAACACACATTCTTCGTCTTGATACCTTTCATCCCTATTTGAAGGGCTCTGAAATGTAATCTATAAAGGATCTAGCACAGTGTTGGAGGCATAATTGGTGCACCTTAAGTCTTGTTTTGCCTTTCTTTCCTTGGATATTACTGCCCAACTCAGCTAGGACTCCCTCTACACTTCTATGTGTAAGGACATTTCAGTGTTTCCCCAACATATTCAGTATTTCCCATCTCTCTCTACTTTTCATCCCGTCTGTTAAAAGTCTACTTTTCCTCCAAGCTGAGATCAAATGTTAACTTATTCATAACTCTTTGCCTGTGATTTCCATTTAAGGAAGCTCTGTGGTTTTTGTGAATAACTTTATATTATTGTGTATTTTATTACAGTCCCAGAACTCTCCAAAAAATTCCATACCGCTTGGGAAATGCTAGGGAATTCCAGTGCTCCCAAAGGCAATGGTGCTGGGGCTATGACCTATAAGGAATCCAATACCCTTTCGAGTTTAGGAAATGACTTAGGCTTGGATGTGAGAAAGAAAGAGCATAGGCTTTGAAGTTCAGCAGACCTGGGTTTGAATCTTATCTTTGCTATTTAACAATTATTTTGCGGTGGACAATTACTTAATGTCTATGAGAATGAGTTTGCTCTAATGGTATCAATTAATGCCCACTTTTGAGGCTTTGTTTTGCAGATTCTAAATAATACAGAAAAATTCCAGTACCTACCACAAAATTCCAGTGCTAAGTAAATAGTAAACAGTATTATCATTCAGTCAACTGGCTGACTGAATCATTCAGTACTGTCTCTGGTAGGTCAATTATTCAAGCTGGTCTTTCCTTAAGCCTTTTAAGCTGGTCAAGAAGTCCATAGAGTTTTACTAAGATTTAGATGTCATATGTAAATCAAGAAATTCAGTTCAGCTATATTTTAGTGTCAACCTCAAAGTAATACCTTGCTTTGAGAGGCCCAGTCAGATTCTTTCTGAAGAATATAGATCATTTTCATAAATCTAATAAAGCACAAAGGGAATTAATTTGACTTAGTGTCACACTCACATTCCCCTTTGAAAAAAAACAAACTTATTGAACAATGAACTGATCCTACATCTTTTAATTCAGCTATTAATTGTATTGCATCCTCATTTTGTAACTGAGAAGTGTGAGGTTGAGGCATCAATGTGTGTTTGTCTAACATCTCAAACCTAGTTAATGACATAAGTAGGTCTGGAACCCAGGTCTTCCAGCTCCTAAAACAGCACTCCCTATATGAGACACATGAACAGGCCCTAGCATATGACTAGCATATTCAGTAAGTACTCATTTTGTTTTGTTTTTCCTTTCATCAATTACAAGTTAAACTTCTATTAATTATGATGGCTCTAAACTTGTTTCAGTTGGGAAGTTGTTTTTGTTTTTGAACAGAAAAGAGAGTCTAAAATGATGTCAATAAAATGCTTTCTTTCCTGTAGTGAAGTTGCATAATATATCTTCCATGCAATGAAATCAATTGGGCTCATTCAAACTTTAAAGAAAAATCTCTTCACAGTGGGTAAGAAACCAGCATTTCTTCTTCTGGTGTAGAGAAATTGAAGTACAAGTAGATGAAAGCTATGTCTAAAAGATGTCAAAGCCTTTTTAAATCTGCATCTGGATGTTTTTGACAGCATGTAGAGTCAATCAAAGGAAAATTCTGCAAGTCTCAGAAAATCAAAATGGAGGAATAACTAACAAAATCCAGATTTACTGGACCTTTCTTTTTTATTGCTTCATTCATTCAGCAACAGTGGTTCTGTATTCTTCATTGTTTCTAAATATAATCTATATTTTTCCTCAATAATCATAGTTGCTTTGAAAACTAGTTAGCATTTTTAAAGGAAATGAATTACTTCACAATTCATTGACTGACAAATTCGTTATTTTTTTTGAGCTAAAGTGAGCAATCATGTTAGATTGAAATTCCCTCATTGATGAACATCCTGGGATACCACTCTCCAGGCACCCATGTGCTTAATAAAAGTAATATTAGACCATTGGTGTTAGTGCAGTTTTTGATGAATTAGTATTTTGAGGAGGCCCAATTCAGACATATATCTAAAAGCCTTAGGTAGGGGTAGTCCACATGTTTCTTGAATAAAAGAAAATCGTCTCTTTAATGTTTCATAGGTCAAGACTGGGTGAATCTGAAGGGACACAATTTGCATACTAGGTGCAGAGAGGCATCCT
The DNA here is from genome assembly GCA_963575035.1 of Avahi laniger. Lineage (NCBI taxonomy): Eukaryota > Metazoa > Chordata > Mammalia > Primates > Indriidae > Avahi > Avahi laniger. The sequence goes on from CAUYSK010070914.1 coordinate 9,460, forward strand.
ATAACGTCAGATAGTCACTCCTTCACACTATCTTCAAAGTTTACATCAAAGAAAAGCAGAAGTTGACGCAGAAATGGCTGCATTATTCTCTAGGTCCATGAAAATCCGAAACCTAAGTAAGTAAACCTTTGTATGCAGATCCAGTGTCTTCACTATGAGACAGCCGGTCAGCAAAAGCCCTCCATTGAAGGAGAACATGTGGCAGGCACTCTGCTGCCTACTGAATATCCATTTCCATTTATTCCTTACCGTTGGAATCCCCACGGTAGCTGTAATATCAGTGTTTCCAGATCATAAAGCAAAGTTCCAGAGCCCCTTGCAGGTGGGCATGGCCATTGACACCCTTCTAACTAAAGAAAGGTAAGTGGAAGAGATTATGTGTGGCTTCTCAGAAAGCTCTTTTTAGCCCTTTGCCCCTTCCATTTTTCCTACCTGGAACACTGATGTGACGGTAGATGTGGAGCAGCCATTTTTCAACCTTGAGACATGCATGAAGAATCTAATCTGAGTGGAAAGGTAGAAAAAGCCAGGGTCACTGGGGCATCATGAATTCACTTTACCAGTTCTAGACTTTCTAGCTCATGCAATTCTTAGGCTGGGAGACAAACAAAAAGAAAAGCAATTTTCAAAGCTCTAATTGGATCAGTCACAGTAAATTAGGTTCTCTGTTACATACACTGAACTTAATTCTTTGTCTTTTGAATGGCAACCTTATTTTCCCTGCAAAGAGGAAAACGGAAAATTAACATTGCTTCTTCCCTATGAAGTCATTTTATGATAGGAGTAGACATTTTAATTAATTAGCAGCATAAAGATGCCTGTGTAGAGCATACCCACCCTGGAAATGTCCACAACCCAAATTAAAGTAAGAATAATTCACTTAATGTCATATCCAGCAACAGACTTGATTAAATCAGCAAGGAAGTTAGCAGGACATATTTTATATGTAACCACAGCACCCTGTCTTTACTATTTGTGACTACTACTACTACTATTAATATATTAACACTGGAATGCACTTAAATGGTAAGGGCAAAAGTTCTCATTTCAAATATGACAGACTAAAGCAACTTTTTCCAACAACATCTTGGTGATTATAAAAGTTTTTATGAAGAAATTTTTAAATTGAAGTATAATTTATGTGTAATAAAATGCACAAATCTCAAATTTTCATTTCAATTATTGTCAACTTTCTATATCCATTTATTGTCAGTCTTTTTAATATTAGCAATGCCAGCAACATCTCATTATTTGAAATTGCCTGAAAGCTAATGATGTTGAAAATTTTTTTATTTGTATACCTTTAATGAAATCTTTGTTCAGACTTTTCAGCCCTTGTTTTTTACTGGGTTATTTGTCTTCCTGAGTATTTTATATAGTATTGTTTTAAAGTATCAATTTCTATATTTTGGTGAAATAAAAATACAATTGATTTTTGTATATTGGTCACATATTCTGCAACTTGGCTAAACTCGCTTAGTTTTGTTTGTAGTTCCCTCTTTTGTACACGCAGAATTTTCTTTGTATAGGACCATGTTGTTTGTAAATAAAGACACTTTTAATTCTTTAACAGCCTATGTGCTTTTTCCTTTTCTTCTTTAATTTCCCTGGCTAGGACCTATAATACAATGCTGAATAGAAATTGTAAGAGTGGACATTTAGGCCTTGTTCCCTATATTAGAAGACTTTTACTGAGAAGTATGATATTAGCTATAGAGTTTTTTGTAGATGTCCTTTCTATGATTTTTCTGCCTCTATAGGAATCTTCTATTTTTTAGGCTATTTATATGGTGAATTACACTGATTACTTTTCCAGTGTTAAACTAACCCTTTATTCCTGGAGCAAATTTTACCTGGTTGTGATTTAACCACCTTTTTATATACTGCCATATTTTATTTGTTAAAATTTTGTAAAGAATTTTTTACATCTACTTTTATGAGAAATATTGATAAGTATTTTCCTTTTTTTGTTTTCGTTTTTGGTATTGTCTTTGGTTTTGGTGTTAGGGTAATGCTGACCTCACAGAGTTATTTGGGAAGAGTCTTATTCTATTTTTAGGAAGAGTTAGTGTAGAATGGATGTTATTTCTCCTTTAAATGTTTGTTAGAATTCACTAGTGAAATCATCTGGGCCTGGAGCAAGGTTTTTGATTTGTACCTAATAAGAAACTTACACATCTCATATAAATAGCAAATTTATTGCCATAATTTTTTTCATTTTATTTCCTTATTCTTCTAACATTTACATTATCTGTTATAATGTCCTTTCCCTCAATCTTGTTACTGGTAACCTGATAGCCTATGTCTTTTTTATTCTTCATCAGTCTGGTGACAGCTGCTTCAATTTTGTTGATCTTTTAAATAACAAGTTATTGGTCTTACTGACATTCTATATTGTTTTTATGTTTTTTATTTCATTGATTATTCTCATGTTTATTATTTCATTTTTTGATTATTTTGATATTAATTTACTTTTCTTCTTAAGGTAGAAACTTACATCACTGACTTAAGACCTTACAAATAAAGCATTTATTGCTATGAATTTTTCTCTAATTGCTTGTTTTAGTTGTAGCTCACAAATTTCATTGTATAGGGTTTTCATTTTCATTTAATTCAAAGTATTTTCCCATGTGATTTCTTTCTTTGATCCATGTTTTATTAACAAATGTGTTATTTTATTAGAAAATATCTAGGAATTTTTCAGATACGTTTCTGATATTGATTTTTCATTTAATTCTATTGTGATCAAAGAACATACTTTTAAAATTTCAATCCTTTAAAATTTCTTGAGACTTGCTTTAGGTCCCACAATATAGTCTATCTTGGTGAATGTTCCATGTGCACATGAAAAGAATGCGCATTCTGCTGTCAGGGTAAAGTGTTCTATAAATGTCAATTAGATTAAATTGGTTGATACTGTCGTTCAAGTCTAGTGCATTCTTACTAATTTTTTTCTTCTATTAATTATTGAGAATAGGATGTTAATACTTCCAAACAAAGCTATGGATTTGTCTCTCTTTTCTGTTCTATTAGTTTTTGATTTATGTACTTTGAAGCTTTATTATTAAGTACATACACATTTAGAATTGTTATAGCTTCATCATTTTATACCTTTTTCAGTAAGAAATATCCCTCTTTATCACTGGTAATATTCATTGCTTTGAAATCTACTTTATTTCATATTAATATAACCATTTCATTTCTCTAATGATTAGTATTTTATATTACATAATTTTTCATCTTTTTTATTAAACTACTTGTTTCTTTATATTTAAACTGGTGAGAAACAGCCTAAGCCTTCCAGGAATGAAGTGTCCTGTGTTATAAAATTACCTATCCTTTCCCCTCCAATCACAGTTGTTCTTCTTGTATGAGAAATTGGAAAGAAATAATCTGGACCAAATGCAAGATGGTTAAGAAGGTGGGTTCTGGAATCAGATTCCCTGTTGTCACATCCTGACTCTGCTTCTCACTAAATGTGTGACCAGGGCAAGTAACTTAATCACCCTGAGACTCAGTTTCTCTATTTGTAAAGCAGGAATAATTATAGGTACTGCTAAAAGGCAATGTAAAGAATTGAGGACCACAAGTATAAGAAGTGTTATTATGATATTAGGTGTTAAAACTACTGCTCATGTAGTATGTAACTGATGAACCCCTTGGCACTTTTAGAAGACATTTTTACAATTTTAAGGGATGTCTTTTAGTCCAGATAAACCCCAAATTGGCCAAATCTATGACTCTTTTTTTAAACTTATTATTCCACTTTCAAACAGCATGGATAGAGAATATTATGTGGCAGGTCAATCTTTCCTAAATATCACTATGTTGAGGTTTCCCAATACCACATTTGGGTTTGATGATTTCCTAGTAGGATTAACAGGACACAGCATATAGTCATGCTCCTGACTATGATTTCTTATGGTGAAAAGATACAAAACAAAATCAGCAAAGGGAAAAAACATACTGGCAAAGTTCAAATGAAATCAGGTGCAAGATTCCAAAACTGGAGTCACACAAGACACATATGTTGAAATGTGACAACATGTATTAATATGTACCAAGAAGTTCATTAGACTCAGTGCCCAAGGCTTTTACTGCAGTTTGCCTAACACATACCAAACTTCCAGACTCCCTCAAGGAAAGCAGGTATTCAGAATAAACTGTATTGTTTGTATAAACAGCTTAAAGTTTAAGCAAAGTGCGCTGTTCGTTTCATTCAGAGAATGTTCTGTGTCAGTGTAGAGAGCTGTTTGCCAATCAAGTTCCCAGATGCCAGAAAGGGGCCAGCCTTGCAGGCAGAACTTTCTAAAAACGGCAGTATCGGCTCTACTATGTTAATTCTTTTCTGTATAGTCACATTCCCTCAGCTTTTAAATTAGCTTTTCAAAGCTTCCTGCCTTGTTCAAAATTCTCCAAAACTCCCAACAGCTACAGCACGAGTAAGATTCCTAATAGAAGGCAATGAAAAGGGAAGAAAAGGTATAGTGTCCGGGATTATCAACATTGTTTTTTCGTTATAATTCCAGACTAATACAACTTGTTTGTGAACCATAAAGTACTGTAGATACATTTTTTATTGTTTCACTGTGTTAGGGGTAAGATTTTAAGAAAGATAAGGCCTACTGCAATAGTATCATACTTGGTAGTCACGAAGAATATTTTGGTTAGTGTAAAATGAATAACATCCATTCTATACTAACTCTTCCTAAAAACAGAAGACCCTTCCCAAATTACTCTGTGAGGTCAGTGTTACCCTAACACCAAAACCAAAGACAATTAATTTGGTTCTATTAATTTCTAATTAATAGAAATTAATACAACTTTCTATTTCAGTTGTATTAATAATCAGAACATGTTTGTTTTTATAATTTCTATTAGAAATGAAAATGGTATTATGCTAATCATCTGAGATTGAAGATTTAAACAAAATAACATTTTCATTCATTTACTTATAAATATCAACTACTTCAGAATTACATTTTTTTCTTTATCTTGTTGACAGACAATGAAGAAAGATACTTCCAAGATACATACATATAGGTTTAGATCTTTGTCCATAGCCCTGATAGCAATACATTCTCTCTCTCACTCTCTCTCTCTCTATCTCTCACTGATTACAGATAGGAAAATGGTTAAGAGTCATCTCATGTATCACACTAAGATCTGTAGCTTAATTAACAATGAGTTCATTTGTCTGGTAACTTATCCCACAAAAATTCATTTTGAAAAAGAATATATATATATTCTTGGACATAGCTGGCATCACATTATAGTGGATTATCGTGGTATACTTGATTTAGAAACCAATAACAACAATATAAACCTTATTTTTTAAACTTCACATGTATGAAATTCAAAACCTGCATATTTAAACAGTTCATAGATTCAATTCAAAGTTCAAATTATTAAGAACCCACATGTTTAAATAATTCATAGATCAAAATATTCAATACATACACACATGTGTGTACGTTTTAATTACTGAAAACATTATAAATTGATAAAATAATTCTGGTTTTGTTCTGTTGTATTTACATTTTACTTTTAGTAGCCTATATTTTAATTATGGCCCTTCACTTGATTTAATTTTTGACGTTTCTGTTTTTTAATATATATTTTAAGACTCTAATTTTTTCTTTAAATACCATTTGAACTTTTCCCCACTAGTTCTAACATGTAGTATTTTCATTAGATTTCAGTTTTGTCATTTTTAAATTTTTCTAATGATTTCTTCTTTGATTTATAAATTATTTAAATATCTGAGTTTCACATTTCCATTCGTATGGAGTAGTGAAATTAGTTATTAATTTCTAAATTAATTATGATCAGAAAATTTTGTCCAAATTATACTAATTATTTTAAATTTATTGGCACTTGCTTTACATCTGAATATGTTTTCATTTGGTGGGGGCACACAAATATTTTATTTTATTTTTTTATTTCAAAGTGTTATGGGGGATATAAATATTCTTTGTTACATGGATCACTTTTATAATGCTTGAGTCATGGTTATAAGTGTGCCCATCACTCAGATGGCATTCATTGTACCCATTAGGTAGGTTTTCGCCCATCCCCACCTCCCTACTCTCCCCTGCTTGATTTTCATTAAGTTTTACTTCCCTTTCAGCACATGTGTGCCCATCAATTAGTTCCAATTTAATAGTGAGTACATGTGGTGTTTGTTTATCCATTCTTTAGATACTTCACTTAAATAACGGTTTCCAGTTCCATCCAAATTATTGCA
>CAUYSK010070915.1:0-28038 GCA_963575035.1 Avahi laniger
AAATTCTCATTCAACATTCTGTTAAACATACATATATTCATATAAGTCAAATTTTATGCAGAGATATTCATACAAAATGTGAGAAAAGTATAGCTAAAAGATAACTTGTAATTGTTTAATTTATGCAAATGAATGGAAAAACTCCTTAGTCTTTGTCATTAAAGTGAAATTCTTTTAAAATACTGAAATCCAAAGTATTAAGGCCAAGGGAACCCTGCTATATGCATCATTATAACCAGGTCAGCATTTTGTACCTAGCATAAAGTGTAGTGGACCAAATAAATCAATAACCTAGAAATATAAATTCTCATCTCTAGCCCAGAATTAACTAGCTCAACAGTTCCTTCCCATGAAACATTGTTGGAATTCTTTAAGACCATCCAACAGATAAGGATGGTACTTCCTTCTTCACCCTGACTTCTACTGGGGCACTTTCCATAGCATATCGTGCTTTATGTATGTGTCTATGTTCTCACTAAATTGTATGGTTCTTGAGAACAGGGACATGTCTAATTCATTTTACATTTTATTGACTGAGACACTTTGATACATCTTAGACATCTTAGATACTTTAAAAAGCTTGATGGATGAATAAACAACCAACTTTTTTTCTCTTTTCAGCTCACTGCTTTCATTTGAAAATTGAGATTGGTGAAATAAAGGATTAGCACTAAAACTGGATGTTTTAATGGCTGTTAGAATTTCAAAATTAAATGGTATTATTAAATATATGTTCATGGATTTATAACTGAGTTTATAGCCTTTTTCCCTCTTTATGTTAAGAACAATAAAAACTTTAAAATGTTAATAAAGGTTTTAAAAAGAATCATCCTGAAATGATCCTGACTCCATTTTGGAATTGTTCTAACAAATAAAACACACATATTTGACTTTGCTTCCTTCATTATAAATATGAAGCTTTGAGATACCCTTTTTTATATTCCCTGAACATTAAATCAAATTAATTATGTTAAACTGTTTATAATTAAGAAATAAATAAATAAAGTAATTGATATTTTATTTATTTTGGTCATCATTCTTTTCTCCTTAGTCTAGATAAAGGTTATTCAATTTTGTTTATCTTTATTTTATTGATATTTTGTATTTTTTTAATCTCTCATTTTGGTTATTTGTACCCTTATCTTAATTATTTCTTTTCTTATACCAATTTTTGTTTTAGTGTTTTCTTGATTTTCTAGTACCTTGAGGAGCCATGGTAGATTTTTTATTTGAGATCTTTCTTTTTTTTTGATGTAGGTGTTTATTGCTATAAACTTCTTTGGTTCAATTGATTTTGCTGTATCCTATAGGTTTGAGTATGTTGTGTTTCTATTTTCACTCTTCTCAAGAATTTTTTAATTTCATTTTTAATTTCTTCATTTACCTATTGGTTATTTAGGAACATATTGTTTAATTTCCATATATTTGTAAAGTTTCAATGTTCTTCTCAGTATTGATTTCTAGTTTTATTCCATTGTGGTCAAAAAAGATTTGATATAATAGTGATTTTTTAAAATTTATTAAGACTTATTTTGTTACCTTTCATATGATCTATACTGAAAAATGTTTCATGTGCTATTGAAAAGAATGCGTATTTTATGGCTGTTGGATGAAATGTCTGTAAATGTTCTGTTGGGTCCATTTGGTCTATAGTGTGGTTTAACTCTGATATTTTTTTGTTGATTTTCTGCCTGTATGATATTTGCATTTCTGAAAGGGGGATGTTGATGTCCCTTACTATTTTTGTACTACAGTCTATCTCTTGCTTTAGGTCTATTAATATTTGCTTTACAAATTTAGTTGCTCCTATGTTGGGTTATACATATTTATAACTGTTATATCTTCTTGCTACATTGATCCCTTTATGATTATTTTATGGCTTTCTTTGTCTTTGTTTACAGTTTTTCCTTATGGTCTATTTTTTTATGATCTAAGCATAGCCATTCCTGCTTTTATTTGTTCCCATTTGCACAGAATTTTTTCCAATTCTTTTACTTTCTGTCTATGTATGTCCTTGCAAGTGAAGTGAGTCTCTTGTAGATAGCATATAGTTGGATTTTTTAAAAAACCTATTAAGCCACTCTGTTTTTTATTTAGAAAATTAAATCAATTTACATTCCAGGTAATTATTGATAGGTAATGATTTACTACTACTACTTGTTACTTGTTTTCTAGTTGTTTTGTAGATCTTTTTTTTTTTCTTCTTTTCTTACAGTCTTACTTTGTGGTTAGGTGATTTTCTCTAGCAGTATGGTTTTATTTCTTGTTTTTTATTTTTGGTGGATTTAGTGTAAGTTTATACTTTGTGGTTACTATGTGGCTTACAAAAAACATTTTATTGAAATAAAGTTATGACAACTTATTTTAAACTGATACCAACCTACTTTTGATTTCAAAGAAAAGAAATTAATAAAAAAAGCTGTACACTCCATTTTACCCCTACGTTTTGAATTTTTGTGTAACAATTTACCTTTATATATATTGCCTATCTATTAACAAATTATTGTAGTTATTCTTTTAAATAGTTTTGTCTTTTAGTCTTCATACAAAAGATATAAATGGTTAACACACTATAACTGCAGTATCAGAGTAACAATCATGTTATCATCCTTTTCTTTCAGTTAAAGAACTCCCTTTAGCTATTTCTTGAAGGACAGATCTAGTAGTGACTAATTCCCTCAGCTTTTGTTTGTCTGGGACAGTCTTCATTACTGATTTCTGCAGGATAGCTTAGCTGAGTACAATATTCTTGGTTAGCAGTTTTTTTTCCTTCAGCAATCAATATATAATCTCTCTCTTGGACTATAAGATTTCTACTGAGAAGTCTGCTGCCAGGCATAGTGGATCTTCCTTATATGTTACTTGTTTTTTTCTCTCACTTCTCTCAGAACCCTCTCTTTGTCTTTGACTTTTGAGAGCCTGATTATAATATGTCTTGGACTATTCTCATTTGAATTGAATCTGATTGGTGATTTCTCTTAACCTTCCTTTACCTGGATATTTATATCTTTCTCAAGATTTTAAGGTTTTTTTTATTATTTCTTTGAATGAGCTTTCCACTCCTTGTCTTTCTCAATTCCCCCTTTAACTTTAAAAACCCAAATATTTTCTCTTTTGATGCTGTCCCATAAGTCCAGTAAGCTTTCTCCATTTCTCTTTATTCCTTTTTTCCCTTTTCTTCTCTATGTATTTTTACATAGTCTGACTACAAGTTCAAGGATTCTTTCTTCTGTTTAATTGATTCTGTTCTTGATGCTGTCTATTGCATTGCTCATTTTGTTCACTGTATTTTTCACCTCCAGGGTTTGTTTTTGATATTATTATTATTCCAGTCTCTCTATTAAATTTTTATGATAAATTTCTGAATTGATTCTCTGTGTTTTATTGACATTTGTTGAGCTTTCTTAAAATACCTATTTTGAATTCTTTAAGAGATTACTCATCTCCATCACTTTAAGGTTGATCTATTACAGCTATTTTGTCAGTTTGGTGAGATCATATTTCCCTGAATTCACTCCATGCTTGTGGATATGCGATCATGTCTGTGCATTGAAGGATTGGATATTTATTCTGAACTTCACAATCTAAATTTGTTTGTACCTGTCCTTCTTCAGAAGGCTTTCCAAAGATTCTAAGCAGACTAACCATTGTTTTCCCAGAGCCTATGACTACCGCAGCCATCTCAGCACTAGAGGACAATCTAGGTGCACGCTGTCTGTGAGTTTTGCAAGGGATCGGAGATTAGCATGGTGCTGTGGCTCAGATAGACCTGGGGACAACCCAAGTAAGATATCGGGGCTGTGTGGAAAAGTTGTCCAGGGACCTGAGCCCAGGAGAGTGTCCTGGTGGCGTAGATGGTTATGCTTGCCAACAGATTTTTGCATAGGTAGGAAAAACTGTGAATACTTTCCTGATTTAAATTTATCCTTTTCCCATCATGGGACCAAAATTTGGAGTTTTGATGGATTATATTAGCAATATCCTATTTGAACTATAAAGTTGAAGCATATTGTTATTTATTTTGGCCTAGGTATTATGAATTATCCAATGAGTCACATTAAAAGCATTGCAAAATAGATGAATGTAAGGACAAGTGTGTATGTGTTTATGTGTAAATGTGTCACTGGTTGAATGTATGAGCAAAGAATTATCAGCACAAGTTTAAAGAAGGGAGTTTTGAAACTTAAATAGAAAATTGAACAGAGTTCATCAAGGGCAGAAATGTCCAGGATCTTTCTTTGTACATCATGAGAAACCTGGCTGAAGTTAGGAAAATCTTTTCATGGGAAAGGACTGTAGTGAGTTATAAATACTTCCACAAACAAGGAGAATTATTAGAACCTTGAAGCATAAAAATGAAACCAAGATGAAATAATATGACAAGAAAAGGAAAAAGAATATTTTTTAAATGAAAGTTTCACACACACACAAAGAACAATAAAGTTATTGCAATTTTATTTCTTCTTATTATATCACTTTATGAGAAAAATTGAATTAATTATAAACTAGCAGGATTAAATACATATTAAAATAGATAGTATTATAGTTCCAATTATAAATTATAACTTATTTTAGTTCTTCTTTGTGAATATTGAAGTTACTCTCTTCTGAATTACAACATTTTAGGTGGAAAAATAGACAAAATTCCAGACATATAAGCAGACATTTTAGTAGTTTACTACTAAAACTACCATTAAACTACCAAAATTATGAACAATTATTATTGAATTGCTTTAGACAGAAATTGATATTTCTGTTCTGAAACACACTGAATTAGTTTATTTGAATACCTACAGTTCTCAAATTTAATGTGTCTATGAGTCACCTACAGGGCTTACTGAAATGCAGATTCTAACTCAATTGATATGTGATGGTGTCTGAGATTCTGCCTTTCTAACAAGCTCCCACATGTTGTTGCTGCTGCTGTAATTACTGCTGGTCCTGTTCTTGGATCATATCTTGCTTAGCAAGTGTCTGTACCAGCATTGTTAAATGACAATATTGTTTTCGATGATGATGGAAGTGTCCTATATTTGTTGATAACTATTGCATACTTGAAATATGGCTACTATAACTGGGAAACTAAATTTTTATTTTGTAATATTTTAATTAATTTAAATTTAAATAACCACACATGATGAGTAGCTACCTATTGGACAGTGAAGACTCTACACCACATAATGAATCATAAATTGTCTTATATATGGTCTATGTAAATGCACACCATCTGTGAATGTGCTCTACTTTATAAGTGTTCATGAGAACACAGGTGTGCTGATTGCACAACAAACACTACAATAAATTCCTCTAGTGAGATTTAGTATCCTGACAAGCTATTCGCTGGGAAAATTCATTCTGGGACGTTCTGAATTTCACCTACAGGAGACTGTAAAATAGAAAATGAGTCATAAGAAATGTTGCAGATTATCAAGGATCTTTTAAAGGCAAAATAAACTGTTCTATTTTTTTCCCTTTCGGCTGAGTGAAATCCACAAAGGCATATACACAATAGAAACAAGAGTCTTATGCAATCAGAACCCTATTTTGCCAAAATGATTCCAATTTCAGATAAGCATTTACTTTATGATTCTTTCCAACAGGATAATGGCAACACCAGAGTCATTTTGAAGCCGTGTGACAATAGAGCTACATGTCATAGACTTAAAGCCTAAATACGAGAATCATAAAATAAATTCTGTCTTTGCTCCTCATATTTCTTACTTTTATCTTGGCCTTGGGCAAGGTGCTTCTCATCACAACATTCAGCATACATATATAAACATGAAAACATGATGACAAATGGTGATATGAATATTCATTGATCAAATAAATATAACCATAATGACACCAATAACAGTAATGAAAATAAGAATATTTTACCCTTGTAAATTACTTTGAAGTTTATAGAGTATTTACATATATTCTTATTAATTTTGAGTTAAGATAGAAAACAAATGCTTAAGAAAAACAGTGTCCCTGTTTTTGTTTTTGTATTTTTTTCTTTTCTTAATATCATTCCAAGAAATATGATGTTACAGTCTCAAGCTCCTTTGGGATGTGTTTTGATGATATGTAGCCTACATTTCCCTTCTTGTGCTTCCTATCATCATAGTTCTCACTGTCATTATTGTCATCGTCATTTTCATGACAATGTCTGTAACAGCTGGAAGTATCAGTATTTTTACATGTCTTTTTGAAAGTCAGCAGTGTTTTACATAAGAATAAAAGTACTACTCTTCAATTTATAATAATTTTTTTTCCTGTGACATCAGCAAGATGGTGGAATAAGGTGGCAACTCACTCATGTCTCCCCACAGCAAGGATTCTGCACCCATACACAGATGAAAGTCTCTCCGCGGGAGCCTCAAGTTTCAGGTAGGAGGTTATAAGACCCCAGTGGAGCCCAAGGCTCAGGAGGGTTGTTTTGAGATTACAGAATGACACTTAGGTGGCAGATCTGCCAATCCTGCTCCCAGATGGTAGCCCCAAATTGGCTCCATTCCCCATTTAGCCTTGAATCTACAACCACAACCATGTGCCAAGGAGTCCAGGAGGAATCACACACATTAGTGCTTTAGTGGAGAGGCTTGTCTGCCTTCTAACATTGGTCTCAGCAGTGAACCTGAAAGTTACTCTGTAGCGTGATTTTAGCCCCCCTCAGCTGAGGTCCCATCTCAGAGCTATTCACACAAGAACCCAGAGTGAGACTTACCCATATCTTGCAGCCCAGGAGTTTGTGCCACCATGATGGGCTCACCAACTTCTGTTCCACAGATCCTGAGGGTGTCCAATCTCAGCTCCAGCCCCTTCTGTTGAAATTGGAGAACTATCCTGTCTATTCAGAGACCTACTGGGACACACATGTCCATATGAACCAACAAGGTGGGCTCTCCAGCTTCCATTCCACAGCAGATCTTAAGGAGACCCAGTCTCAGTCTGGACCTTCTTGTAGCAGTCAAGAAGCTCTATTGCTTTTGCAGGGACCTGCTGGCAGACATGCACCCACCTAAGCCAATGAAGTGGACTTGCCAGGCTCCATCCCACAGAAGATCTTGAGGGGACCCAGTATAAACTCCAGCCCCAGTATAAACTCCAGCACCTCTTGCATTCTCTCTCTCTTTCTCTCTGTCTCACTCACACCCTGCCCCCCAAAAAACCCTTCAGTTATTTACATCTGAATTTCCTCTGTGTCCCACATTCTAAGGGAAGTTGATTTTTATAACACCTCAATGTTTAGAAAGAGGGATGTACTAAAGAGTGAGGAGGCATTGAATTGAGCTTGGAAGTACAATTGGCCAAAGATCTAATGAAATTTAGAATAGAAATTGCATAATAAGAGCTTGAAGAGAGGAAATAAAATTTGGCTGTTTGAATTGTGTTTCCCAAGCAACTGCTAGCTAGGCATAATTAGGTAGCGGAGAAAGAGCCTCTTGAAAGTATTGTTATGAGGTTTAAGTTTAATATGAGGACTCTAAAGGGTAAGATTGTTTCTCGACTTATCTTCAGTAGCAGAACGTGCTTCTTAAATTTGACTCCATAATGAGAATGATGTGTATAGAATCCTGGACTATTAGCATTATGTACATGTGTCTTAGACTGTTCAAGCTGCTATAAAAATACCACAAACTGGGTAGCTTATAAACAACAGAAATTTATTTCTCACAGTTCTGGATGCTGGGAAGTCCAAGATCAAGACACCAGCAGATTTGATGTCTGATGAAGGACTGCTTTCTGGCCCATAGATTGCACCTTAGATCTAGCTGTGTCGTCACACGGTGGAAAGGGCTAGGGTCTCTTTCAGGTCTTTTTTGTAAAGGCACTAAAGTCATTCATTATGGCTCCACCCTCATGACCTAATCACTTCCCAGAAACCCTATCTCCTAATAAATATCCCTTTGGGGGTTAGGATCTCAACATATGAATTTGGGGGGGGACAGAAATATTCAGTTCATTGCAACATGTATTTAAAATGTGAAATTATTGCTTGATATACTGTATATCACCTTGGCATTAATTAGGCTGGGTTTAATTATCCAGGATTTTAAGTTGAAAAGTTAACTATTAAATTTTGTATAGTGAACAAGTCAGGGTAATTAGCATATCCATCATATCAAACATTTATCATTTCTTTGTGTTGGGAATATTCAATATCCTAGTTATTTGAGACTATAAAATATATTATTTTAAATTATAGTGATCCTACCTATTAAGATTTGAATGTCCTTAATGTAAAACATGAATCACATCATCTGACCAATCAACAGTGGTTAACTGTCCTTAGTCCTTAATCTATGAAGATCATGAATAACTTTTATTACTGTACTGTATTTTCCATAGCTTCAAAGTTATTTTTATATTGACTTATATATGGCATTTGTAATAAAAGGGCAATAAACTATCTCTAGGGAATGGGATTTCTATTTTCTTCTTATCAATTTTCTCTAAGTTCTAGATTTATTTTACGATCAATATATATTCCTTTTATAATATGACGGTAATGGCATACCAATTACTGTTCCTATTATTCCTACCATTTTAATTTTTTAGCATTTTTATGCTCAAATGCCATGTTTTAGAAATCCCCATGGATATGGTTACCATGGATCAATCCTTGGGAAAGTATGCTTTTTCAAAGATTCAACTGGAGAAAATGCCTCCATGACCTCTCTAGTATTTGTACTATGTCTTGTCTTCCACCTCTTAGTTCTCCATCTAGGACTTATTTTGACCCAATTGAATAAAGTAACTGGACATTTCAGGCAAAAACTTCTGGCTGTTTAACTTATGAGACTCCAGGAACTGATTAAAAGGGTTAAATGTTAATTTAAGTAACTGTGAAGTTTATCCAAGATCTTTCACATTTATAGAATTATTCAACAATAGAAGACAAGATGGCTTGACAAATCAGACTGCCTAAGTGTGCTTAAGAAATGTTTTCAAAAAAATACAAAACTTGCACAAAATTGGAGTCTCAGTTAGTCACACTCAGCATGAGTCATCATCCCCTTACCCCACCCTCTCATAGATGCAACACAGAGACCCATCACAGCTGCTCCATTACTCCTCCCCCACAGGAGACAAAAGTCCTGGATGCCTGTGTTTGGGGGCCATTAAGCTTAGTGGGGGCTGTGGGCTGAAGGCAAAAAGAAGAATGAAGCCTTGTGAGCCTTTGACTTTCTCCAAAAACCTGAAATATTCTTGATGCCCAAGGCATTTAGTCACTGCCATAATGCCTAGTTTCTTCTACACAACGTCAACAATAGGTTTATTATTAGAAGCCTTTGAATTAATTAAGATTCCTTTGGCTGAAAATGCTACTACACCATGTAAATAAAGAGTAAACAAAAGCAGGCAAACTCTTCAACACACCACTGTTTTCTTATCCACCAAGACTCAACAGAATAAAACTCGGGGGCTTACACAAGGGCTCAGTAAGTGATTTTGTAAAAAGATGTTTACTCCTTCCCAAATTGCAGAACAGACTACTGGAAAGTCCTTTCTGAATTGTTTTTAACTTCCCAGAAGCATTCATTTTAAAAAATGTTTCCTGTAAGTGTGCAGGTACAGATTTAGGTGGGGAGAAGGGAAATTTCCCCAGCAAATGGCATGGGACAGAACACACTGACCTTTATAAATAACTTCATGTTGATAGTTATCCTGTTTAATTATGTTGAATTCTGTAAAAAGAACTGTATGAAAAACAGATTAATGTTCAAGCTGGAGGTACAATGACCTAAATGAATTGAAGCTTTTTAGGTGTTTAGCTCTAAAAGCAATTTGTGAAAGCGGTAAGAAGCTTGTCATTTTGATTCAACTAAAAATAACAGATGGAACTTTCATTTTTAATCATCTTGCTGAGCGTAGAAATAAAAAATTCAGAAGTATTTTACTCCTTAAGTTTAAAGAGTTGTTTAATCCTGTCAATTCTAATAATAAAAATAATAACTAATAAGTTTGACTTGGCGGTGTCTGTCACAGACATTGCCTTCTCAGTTCCGATAATTCTACCGAATCCAGACCCTTGCAAACCTTGCAATCTAAGGAAAGTTGGTAAATCTCTCTGAGACTCAGTTTCTGAAACAGGGAAAGCATTGTCAGCGCTGTAGGGTTTCTTTTATGCCCTTTGTATAACTGTATGCCAGATATTGTTCTGGGAACTTAATAAATATCAACTCAGGCATCCTCATGACAACCCTATGCAGTAGATACTATTATTATAACAGCATTTTGCAGATAAGAAAACTAAGTCACCAAAAAGTAAAATAATTTGCTCAGTGACAACTCGGTTCATGGTATGGGGAAATCAGGATTAAAATATCGTTAGTCTAGCTCCAGAATCTCTGTTTTAATCACCACAATATTGGGTGGGGATTTCATTATACATAAAGCATTCAGCATAGTAAGCACTCATATTTAATAGCTATCTTTAATATCATTTATAGTTATTGTCAGCCAATGAAAGCACTAATTTCTTCTATTTGTGTGCTGTATAATCAAGATGAATGAAATCAGCACTTGGTTTGGGGATCCTTGTCACCTCTTTGTTGCTGCTTACTGAGGAAAAAATACATTTTTGATGTTAAAGGTTCTTTTTTAAAAAGGCAATAGAAACCTTTGAGACTTGATATACTATGTGGACTCCGGATGTGGATAGAACCCTGTGTTTTAGAAAACTGAAGGGCCATTTTATATATTTTTGTGTACTGATGATAAAATAGTGGTTCAATAATGACATTAGCTGTAGAAATTTGAAGAGAAGGAATTATCTTGTCAAAAATATTTGCCAGTCCATCCACATGGTTTTTAGAATCAATCACCTTAAAACTATGGGTGTGTGTGTTTGTGTGTGTGTGTGTGTGGGCATGTGTGTGTGTGTACATATGTATTTTTATGGGTATAACAGATTTTTAAAAGTAAAGGGAAGTTATATCAAATGCCTGTCCACTCCCCTCACCTTCAGCATTTTCTCATCCGTGGTCCTCAAGCACAAAAATCTCAGAAACCCCTGTGGGATGCATTTGGTTGATGAAGGATATGATCTTAATAGTCCCTTTGGGACCATGATGGACTTTAGCTGGCCCCCATTGGGTGCTTTGTCCACAGGCAAAGTGATTAGTATTGAACTCCAGCTCAAAGTACTGAATAAGAAAACATACACAAAATATCTGCCCCAAACAGATATCAGTATCAGGTATCCGTTCTATTTGGGGTCTTTTCCATCTTGTTTCTGTTCATAAGAGTAGAATAAGCATCCCCCTGGCTCCTCTCCTCCCAGGTTGTTACATAGGTAATGCAAACATACTTCTTGTAAAGTTCTGCTTTTCTCTTAAAACATTTAGAGAAAAAGAAATAATTTGTATCAGTTCCATTTTTTGTCCAACCGAAAGAAACAAAGTTTAATTAATACTCAAGGTTTAAAATGAATTTGTGGCCAGATGTCACTAACACAAATTTATTTCCTGTCTATAGTGCATTTTGAATCAAAACTCATTTCCCACAGGAACCTGCATAGTATGACTTGCTTTTTTCTCATCATGGTAACATAATCATAACAATACTGCTAGAAAAGTTTGACACCAGTTTATTTTATTAATACCTCTCATTTTGAAATATTTAGAAGTAGAACTTTAAAAAATTTCCCTTAAAATTATACAGTAATTAAATGATCTGAGGTGGGATATAAAATTTGCTTTTTTATTTTATGGATATAACTCAGCACTGTCCATTTTCCCTGGAAACAAAACACTCATTAATACTTGCTAATGAAAATAGGAGAAAGTTGTTTAATAAAAGTTAACTTAAAAGCAAAACTCTAATACATACATAAAAATTTTGTAACACTTTTGTTCACCATCCAGTTTTCAAAGACAGTAAGAATCAATATGTGCTTTCTTCATAGGAAGCAAAAATGAGATCTGAATAAGTGGAAAAGTAAATATGTCAATGTGGAAAATTCCACTGGAACTCAATGTGACTACAAAGTTTAATCACATACTACACATTCAAGTCTTCCTGCTTTCCATAAACATAAAATGTGGCAAGATGAAAAATATAAAGTCAAAGTAATAGAACAATTTTCATAATTTAGCAGATATACGATTTAGTTTATTTTAAAATCACTGCCTTCATTAAGAACAATAGCAGACAGATAAAGAGTTTTTTGTTTTTTTATTTGGCATTGCATCATGTAAAACAGAAACATTGGTGGAATGGAAGTTAGGTGTATATAATCACAGGAGAGGAGAAAAAAGGTCAGGGAAGGGGAAGGGAGGGGAGGAAAATAAAGAAAGCAATAAATAACGATACATGTAGAAGCAGTTCAGAACAAAGGTATAGCAGCTAATTCTCTAGCAATAGAGAAGGATCAGATTGAAGAGCTTTGAGGTCTGTAAGGATTGGGTGGGGACAACATATGATTTAGCCATCAGTAGTCCTAAAAGTTTCACGGTGCTATTCAGCATAGTTGTTAAATCGTAAGTTCTGGGTTTATCTTGATTAGGTTGCATCTGGGTATGCTGTTTTCTAGCTTGCTATGTTTGGGTAAATTACTTAACCATTCTGTGTCTCAGTTTCCTCATTGTACTCTTATTTCCTCATATCCTCAAATGAGGATAGCAACAATACTGGTTTCATTTGGTTGTTGTGAGTAGTATCACCCTCAGACCCTGGCAAAGGGGCCCCTGCTCTGTGCCCTGCATGATAGAGGGCCCTATATATTACAAAAAACTAAAGTGAGTTTATTAAGGTACATACGGGCACATCAGCATGAGCACACTGCCCTTAAGTGTGTGTGTATATCTCCTCCTGTGACAACATTTGGGCCTGAAGGAAACACTTTTCAAAATATCTTGTTATATGTCCTCCAAAGAAAAGGCAACTGTGTCCAACTCTAGGATTTGAGGGTTGTTCCATTGCCCATTTCTGAGAGGAACAATTTCAAACTGCTTGGAAGATTGTGTTGGCAGCTCCTGTCAAATCCATCCTCTCAATATAATAATATTATTGTTATAATCTCTGTTGCTTTTAAAAATGATTTATTTTAAAACGATTTGTTTCTGCATGTAGTCTAACTCATGATTTTTGAATGCTAGTAAGCTTCTTGGAAAAGCTTGAAATTTCCCCAAATCAAATTATTTTCAATTTAAGAAATTCGTTCTTGCACATATAATGGTTTAGGTTTCCCAACAATAGATCATTTTTTATTTAAAAAATTGATCTATAACTTTTATGTACAGAATGTAATCTAGGGAGATCATTACCAAGAACACTCTCATTGGCCTTAGTCTATTTGTGCTTTCTGTTAAAGTCATTTTGTTTGTATTTAAATAAACGCTTAATACGTACAATAAATAATGTTGTGAATATGACTCTAAACTGAATCTTAAAAAGAAGTGTGAGTAAATACATATCAATACACATATATATACACACAAACGTATATATATGCATGTGTGTGTGTGTGTAATGATCCTTTTGTCCTTGAATAATGATTCTTTATGTTTTAAACCTATAAAACAGAGTACTCTTTGGCATAAAATGTCACAAGGAAGTTGTTCCACTCAATCTAAGACATACAAGATTTTCATTTTTATCTCAACAGATACACCTTATAATGTCACTTAAACTTTGAACTCTATTCCAGGTCAAATATTAAAAGAGAACTTGAAGTAAACTGTTACTTTATTTCTCTTTGCCCAGGTATCATCCTTTTCATTTGACAATGAATATGTTTTGGTTTAAAGAAATCACAGAGGAAATGAAAACTTCCACCAGTGAATCAAAAATATACTTTGCACAAAGCCAAGTTACAAACCTCTGGAGCTATGTTTCCATATTTCACTTTATGAAAACGGGAGAAATGATCAAAAATCAAAAGAAACTGGCATATTTTGTAATCAAAAGGAATTGACATTATATTTTAAAATAAAAAATCCAAAGGAACTGGCATGATATTTTGTAATCCTACTTAGTTTTTCCATAGAGCTTAAGCTTACCCATTTCTCTCCTATAATATCTAAAATTATGACTATATCAACATGATTAAGATTATTTTAATAACATTTATTGAAATTACAGAGATATAAATGGTTTAAAAAGTAAGACAGAGAAGTGTTTATTCCCCAAAATTATATATCTGTCAGTTATCAGAAAATCTTCTATTTTGAATACCTCATTAAGCAATATTGCTTAAAAATAAATATGTTATTTTATGGTTAATTATTTTCAACATTGCCAAAGAAATTGTCAGTTACGAGTCAATGATTTTATATATACATATATACTCTCTCTATATATGCATATAAAGTGTACATATACTACATGTATCCATCTTTAAAGCTCTAAAGTGGTTCTGAGGGGAAAATGTTACATACAAGATAGGTCTTAGGATCAAATTCACATGATTCAAAGCCACCACATTGTATTCAAAGATGTCACTTTTTAGCTGTGCCATCTTAGACACATTACCTTGCTAAACCAAAATCTTCTTAAGTATAAAATAGGACTGATAATTATATCTCATTAAAATATTCTTATAAAAATAAATGAGACAATGTATATGAATGCTTATCTTAATTTTGCACAAGTGCACACATACAGAAGATGTGTATGCTATTTTTGTGTTTGTTAGTATGTCAACAGAAGTTGTCAGCATTTATTTTCTAATAGCCATCAATTATGACCATTGATTATAATATGATTTACTTTAAATTATAGAGACAGGAAGGAAAATTCATGTTATGAAAGGTACCTGAAAATCACAACCTATGTTGAGAAGACAGTGTACCCTGAAAATGTACAGAAGTTTGAATATGAAGGAGTAGGAAATATATAAACCACTATAGCTGAAGATTTTACACGTGGTAATATCCATTTTGCATTGCTATAAAGGAATACCTAAGACTGATTAACTTATGAAGAAAAGAAGTTTATTTGTTTCATAGTTCTGCAGATGATACAAGAAACATGGCACCAGCATCTGCTTCTGGTGAGGGCTTCAGGAAGCTTCCAATCAAGATAGAAGGTGAAGGGGGAGCAGATGTGTCACATGGCAAGAGAAAGAGCAATAGAGGGAGGAGGGGGTGCAAGGCTCTTTTCAACAGCTGTGAACTGTTACATGAACTGATAGAGTGAGAGCTCACTCATGGCCACTGGGAGGGAACCAAGTCGTTCATGAAGGATCCACCCCCATGACCCAAACATCTCATACTAGGCGACACTGGGGATCAAATTTAAACATGAGATTTGGAGAGGCCAATATCCAAGCTATATCATATGGGAAGGCTTCCACATGTTTTGATCATGCTGTCTGGTATGCCCTAAGTAGGAGCCTCACAAAATTTGTTGTATCTTGTCAAAACTGTATATATCAAGAAGGACTTCCCCTCACTTCCCACCCCCCAACTTGAAGATCTTAACAGACATTCCATTAGATCTCAGAAACTTTACTGTATTTGTGACTTTCATAATGGTCATGATCAATTCCAAATTTAGTGCAAAGTCCAAGTTACTAAACCTTGGAAGCTACCCTGGGATTTGTTTGCTAATTTAGCTTTTGTAAGTGAAATTCAAAGTATCTTAAAACACACTAAAAGGATAAGCAGCAAAAAACAGTTGTTGAATGTCTGGTAATTTTAAACTTGGATGAATGGAATACAAACCAGTCCTATAATCTGAAATTCTGAGGTTAGATGATGATAAGAACTTTGAAGGATCTTTGATTTTATACCAGTTACAAGCCAATAAGTTAGCCTTTTACCTTTTCATAGATGAGGTTTCTTTTTTTGCATTTCAGGATATTATGGGGGTACAAACGTTTTGGTTACATGTTATGACTTTGCCATACCCAAACCATGATTTGAAGCATGCCTTTCCGCCCCTACAATGCTACATGAGGTTTCTGAATCAAAAACAAAGGACTCTGTTATTTATGGTATAGCAAACAGCATGATTACCAAATACCTTACTTGTTACGTCAGTTTTCGTAGCTGCAGAGTCCCTTAAAGACTATGCAAGATATGCTAGAATCACAAGAGGACCAAAGAAGATGCTATCTCCACAGATCACTGGACTAAAACAGAGTTACATGGAATATATTCAGAAAAATACAGCCTCAGATGAACAATACCTATATATTTTAAGTTGTTATGCTCTGGATAGCAACTATGTATTACTATATGTAATGTACTGCTATTTTTAAATTAAATTAGTTAAAAATTGTATGCAGGGTGGCCCCAATTATCCTCACTTGGTTTTTACACTTTTGTATTTTTTTTTTTTTTTTTTTGAGACAGAGTCTCGCTCTTTTGCCTGGGCTAGCGTGCAATGGCGTCATAGCTCACTGCAACCTCAAACTCTTGGACTCAAGTGATCCTCCTTCCTCAGCCTCCCAAGCAGCTTGGGATGGTACTATAGGTGCATGACATCATATGTGGTTAATTTTTCTATTTTTTGTAGAGACCAGGTCTCAGTCTTTCTCAGAGCTGGTCTTGAACTCCTGGCCTCAAGCAATCCTCTCACCATGGCCTCCCAGAGTGCTAGGATTACAGGCGTGAGCCCTGCCTATGCTTTTGTATTATCTACTCCCATTGAATGTAGATAGGACCTGTCACTTGCTTCTAGCTAATAGAATATAGCAAAGGTAATAGGATGTCACTTCTGTGATTATGTTATGCTTTATAACAGTGTCTTGTCAGCAGACTCTCTCTGGAGACTCCTTACTGGCTTGATGAAGTAAGCAGCTGTGATGAGGAAGCCCACATCACAGGCAACTGCAGACAGCCTCCAGGACCTAAGGGCAGCCTTTATCTGAAAGCCAGCAAGAAGCCAGATTCTCAGTCCTATGACTGCAAAGAAATGAATTCTACCAACAACCCAAGTAAACTTGGACCTCTTCCCCAGTCACCCTACGAGAATGTTGCCTGGCCAAAACTGTCATCGAAATCTTGTAAGACTTTAAACTGAAGACACTGCTGAGCCATGCTCACATGCCTAACCCACAAAAACTGTGAGATAATAAGTGTGCGATGTTGTAAGCAACTAAGTGTGTAGTATTTTATTACATAGCATAGATAACTAATATACTCCAGTAATTCAACGTGTATCCATGACATCTTTTAAGAATAGCAATTCCAGCTTTTTAATCAATGCAAAATACATAAAATAACACTTTTGATACGGAATACATCTAGACTCATTTTTATATACTTTTGTTTTAAAATTAGTATTATCATCTAGATATGATTTGTATAGAAATTGTAAACTTAACCATCTGAACAATAACTTATAACTTGCTAATAAAACCTTGCCAGAGTGATTAAAAAGTGATTAAATAGTTAAGCTTCTCAGCTGTTGTTGCTGATGGAACATTTAGTGCTTAATGCAGGTAGAGTCATGGTTTGGGGCAATAGGAGAAGCTGCCATCAGTCCAGACACTGATTAGAAAGGAAATCTCTTGACCAAAGGGAAATCACTGTAACTTTCATCATTATTTTCTTGGGATAACAAGTATAAGTGGCAGCCAAAACATACAAAGCTTATTGGAAAAAGTAAACCCTCACAGAAATCAATTTATGAAGAATAATGACTTTCTACAAATAGTAATGAGTTTCAACTGAGTAAGAATCCATCAAAGTCAGATAGTAAGGAAGAGGCGCCTGTGAGTATGGGGGGAAAAGTAGATCAGCAGAATATGGGAAAAGAGGAATATATATCGAACCGGAATAGGGACTGAGACCTTGAACATACTGACTAGAAATTCATAATAGTTCCTTATTAAGGATGAACCACAAAGTAATATAAAAAATATTTAGTAATATCAAAGCTTATTGATTATAGTTATGTATACACTAACATTTACTAAACTGCACATTATATGTATATTAATATGTTGTAGGTTTATCTGTTCTTAGCAAACCATTTTGTTATTTTAATAATATGCCACGTTAAAGCATGGTGATAGGCTGCTATGTATAGAACCTTGTCCTAGGTGCTATTTATATGACTATTATAATTTAGGCTGTGTTGCCAAATACTAGAATATTTTAAAATGATTTGTAAACATTCTTGATCAATCTCCATTAATTTCCTGGTGACAACCTTGGAATGCATTGTTATTATGTATTTTGCATATAGGAAAATTGACTTGCGTAGCATAAATATTAGAGTTAATATTGTGAAGAATTTATGAAAAAATCAATGATTATAAAATGTCTATGTTATTGTTTATTATAGGAGGGAGTACAAAGGAAAATATGTATGTTTATGGAAGATGTGGTTATGTTTAGATTCTAAAAATATCAGTATCTCTTAGCTTGTATTTCAACCTAAGTTTTGGAGTAGATTTTTCTAAGTTTGAAAGGCTGTGATTGAGGTCAAATCAGATATACTGAGGCGTTTTGGAACACTACCCCAACATTAGAGTATAAACAATTTCTCCCCCGGCAAGGATCCTGTTCAAGATTGCTCATTAGCTAATCTTGGGAGGCATAACTTCACTTTATACACATTTTCTAAAGCACAAATTTCAAATTTCCTACTTTCATTTTATAACATAGCTGCCACAACATTATAGTTCTTTGTTGTGTCTAAATTGACAACCCTGGGTCTGGAGGCAATAAGTGGTTGCTTGTTTTCATTCTTTTCAATTGTGGAGAAACAGCATGTTGGATCATTTCACTTTTCACTGTCAGGCTTCAGTGAGTGCCGCCTTTTTTGAAATACAATAATTAGGCAAGGGATCATTTCACTCCCCTTAATCTTTGTGGAATTTGCCAAGAATCTGAGATTCATTTCATATAAGCATCGAGAATAAAGAGTGCTGGCCCGAATTTCATTAGCATCTCCAAATCCGAGTAAGGATAAGAGGAAACTGCTGAGATCTTGTTTTCCAGTTGTTCACTTGTTTTTACTTTTATTATTATTTTTTGTACAATTTTATGGGATACAAGTATAATTTTGTTACACGGTTGTCTTGTATAGCAGTGAAGCTTGGATTTTTAGTGTAGCCATTACCTGAATAATGTACATTGTACCCATGAAGTAGTTTCTTGTCCCTCTCCCCTTCCACCCTCTCCCTTTCCTGACTCTCCAACGTCTACTGTTCCACTCTCTGTGTCCATGTGAACACATTACGTAGATCTCACTTGTAAGTGAGAACATGTGGTATCTGACTTCTGGTGTGCTTGTGCCAGTTTCCCATGGAAACTGCAATGGCTGTGTCTGAAGAAGTGGGAGAAAGGTGAGAAGGAGACCCCTTCCCTATGCCTGGCCTTGAGCATGGAGGCCACTCAGCTGGTGGGACAGGATTTCACTCCTCCCTTGTGAAGCGACACACAGAGTCTATGTATCTGCTGGAAGTGGTGCTACCACTCACAGCCCACAAAGGTGGGCTATGCTTTCAGGCATAGAGGAGTATGCGCTCTGGTTTCCTTTGTCCCAGGGGCTGCCCCCCTTGCTGCACTGCACTCTCCCTTCCCTTAGGAGAAGCACTACCTAGGGGTAGGTTACTGGGGAAGCCTGCAGCTCCCCCGAATTCAGCCAGCCCTGTGGCACTGCTGCCCTCCAAACAGGGACTGGAGAGCGGCAACAGAAGCTCCTGGGATGTAGAAACACAACGGCTAATGTTCTCTAGGCAGGTTACGGTCCCCTGGCGGCTGTGCCCCAATACTGGCATCCGGCCACTGTCTGGGGGAGGTTGAGCGACCCCGTGTGAGTTCGTAGACTGGTATCATGTCCTCAGGAAGTCCCCAAATCACCACCCACACCAGCATCCAGCTTCACGAGGGCTGAAATACTCTCTGACAGTTTGGATTTTGGCAGTCCGCCTCAGGGACAAAGGAAATCAAAACACTCCCACGTACCCTTTCCATGAGATATGAAGTTCCTCCGGGCTCCTGGCTGATCACTGTCAGCCAATCTGGCCTCTCACTTCCTTCCTCTTCTGTGCCCCAGTTTGTTCCTGTGAGTTCCCTGCTGGGCTCCAGAATTCTCCTCTTGATATTCTATTTGAGTTATGATCACCTGTTTATAATTCTGGTTCTTTTTTCTGAGAAAAACTGGCATCCTATGTCTCTAGGTTAGCCATCTTCAACCCCAACTCAAATTATATGTTTTATGTAAAACAGCTTTATTGAGATATAATTCACACATCATGCAATTTACCCACTTACAGTATATAACTCAATGGATTTTAGTATGTTCACATTGCTCCGCAGCCACCACCACTATCAAATGTGTGACATTTGCACTACCCCATAAAGAAACTGTACTCATAGGTTGCACTAATTTGCAGTCCCACCAGCAGTGTATGAGTGTTCCTACCTCTCCGCATCCACGCCAACATTTTTTGTTTTGGGTCTTTTTGATAAAGGCCAGTCTCACTGGAGATAAGTGATTAGAACTCAGAAAAATCAGCAAGAAAAAATCGAACAGTCCTATCAAAAGGTGGGCAAAGGAGATGAACAGAAACTTTGCAAAAGAAGACAGAATAATGGTCAAAAACCATATGAAAAAATGCTCAACATCTCTAATCATCAGGGAAATGCAAATCAAAACCACAATGAGATATCAAAAAGACTTTTTAAAAAAATAGATTTAGACTAGCTGATGCTAAAATTTTTAGAGAAAGGCAAATGCATTAGGATAGCCAAAAATTTTGAGGAAAAAGAATAAAATTGGAAGACTCACATCATCCAATTTTAAAACTTACTACAAAAAACAAACTCTTCAAGTGATCAGTTGTTTGTTTACCAAGTTTATCATTGGCAAAGTGATAGACACACAGATCAATGGAATTGAATAGAGTGAAGAGGGTGTTCCACACATGTATGGCCAATTAATTTTTCCAAACACCCTTATTGAAGTATAAATTTATATACTATAAAATTGACGACTTTTAAATGTACAATATAATGAATTTTTAGTAATTTTACTGAGTTGTACAGTTTTAGAATATTTTCATTATCTCAATAAAATTCTTCATGCTACCCCTAGCCCTAGGCAATCACTAATACACTTTATTTATCCTTAGATTTGCCTTTTCTTAAAGTTTCATATAAATAGAATCATACAATATGTGGTCTTTGGGGCTTGGATTTTTTTCTATGTTATACTTAAAATAATATATTCAACTAATTTTATCATACACCCACTTTATTCCAGGCACTATAATCTAGGCTCCTGGGAAACAAAAAGAGACATGGATCTTATGGTCTAGTGGAGAAAACAGACAGTAACCACACAGTCATATAAATAAATGTAAAATTTCAACTAAGTTTCTTAATGCTCCAGGAATATGACTTGGAGTTGAGGCAAGGCTTCCCTGAGGGAGTACCATTTCACTGAGACTGAAGAGTAGGAGTGGCAAAGGGCAGCGCATTTCAGATTGATGAAAGAAGGTGCACCCAATAGCAGGAGGGAACATGAGAAAATGTTGTTTGGCTGGAGATCAGAGAGGAAAGAAGAATGATGGGAGATAGGGCTGGAGAGAAAGGCAGGAGCCAGATCACACTAGGTCTTATTAAGCCATGTTAAAGATTTTGGTCTATTTTAAGACTAATGGGAAGCCATTGGACTGTCTTAAATTTGGTTGTTAGGGGAATATGGGTGACAGAACAGGTTTGTTTAGAAAGACCCACTCTAGCTGCAGTGTGAAGAATAAAATGGAAGAGAATCAGTGTGGATACAGAGGCCAGTTAGAAGGCTGTTGTGGTAGGTTGGCTTCTCTGGGGCCCCCACTGGCATGCAAGACGGGTCTCATCAGTGTGGTCAGCTGTCATGCACAAACTTCAGGATAAACTTCACAAAGTCACACGGTATGTTTTAAGGATTGGATTTATTGAGGAAAATAGAATTTACAGGTCCAGGACAGCTGGAAAAAAATCACAGTCCCTCCATCTTCCTGTCATTCAATGGAGAGGCAAGACAAGGGGCCTAAGCACTAGTGGGTGTCAGCAAACATAACATACTCCCCTGCTCTTTATCGGGCAAATGGAAAGTAGCAGTCTTGTCAATGGGGGAACACACAAGCTGCTGAGAAATGAGCAGTTTGGATTGGGGGTGTCAGTGGTTTACAAGAGTTTCCTAGGAATGCCAGCTGCCATGGAATGATGCAATCTCCACTGCTAGAATAAACAAGGCACTGGTCCCATGGGAACCTCAGTTTGCATTCAGTGTCTTCTGCTAGGAGGAATGGGACCACCAGCCCCAACTAGCTCATTCTGCAAGCAATCCAGAATGAACTGCCAAGATCATAGTTTGACAGTCCTACTCATTGCACTACAGGGGCTACTGTAGTAATCTAGATGAGGGCTGGCAAGCTTTTTCTGTGAAGAACAAGATAGAAAATAGTTTTAACTTTGCAAGCCATATTGTCTCTGTTACAACTACTTAACTCTGCTCTTGCAACTATAGACAATATGTAAACAAATGGGTAAACCTATGTTCCAATAAAACTGTATTTACAAAAATTGATAATAACCCAGATTTGGCCCATGGGTGCGTTTAGTGTGTTGATCCCTGTTCTAGATAATGGATGATGATACCTATTGATTTTTAACAAAGATACAAAAATAAGTTAATGAGAGAAGGCCAGCCTTTTCAACAAATCATACTGGAGCAATTGGACGTCCATAGGTAAAACAATAAACCTTGACCTGAACTTCATACTTTATACAAGAATCTACTGAAAATGTATCATAGATCTGTGTGTAAAATCTACAAAATTTTTTTTTAAAAATACAGAAATTTTTTTTATCTGGAGTTAGGCAGAGTTCTTAGATATAACACACAAAAATCTATAAAAGAAGAAAACATGAACCAGACTTCATAAAAATTAAACATTTCTCTTTGCTAAAGTCACTGTAAAGATAATTAATTAAAAGATAATCACAGACTGAGAGGAAATATTTGCCAACCACATACACGATAAAAGATTTGCATGAAAATGCATATGGAATTCTCAAAACTCAACATAAAGGAAACAAATAAGCCAATTAAAAAGAAGCGGGCAAAAATTTCAACAGAAACATTACCAATGAAAGTATACAGATGGAGAATAAGCATATGAAGATGTTCAACGTCATTAGATGTTAGGGAAATGTAAATGAAAACTATAATCAAATACCATTAGAAACATATTAAAATGGCTAAAATAAAAAATATTGATAATATGAAATGCTGACAAGAATGTAGAGTAACTGGAACTCTTACACACTGCTGATGGGAAAGCAAAATGGTACAGTCACTGTGGAAAACAGTTTGTCAATTTCCTATGAAGTTAAACATATACTTACTATATGATTCAGTAATCACCCTTTCCTAGAGAAATAAAAGCTTATGTTCACACAAAAACTTGTACATGAATGTTTATAGCAGATCTATTTATAATCACTAAAACCTGAAAACAACCCAAATGTCCTTTAATGGGTGAGTAATCAGTTAAACAAATTGTGGTACATTTATACAATGAAATACCACACAGCCATAAAAAGGGGAGATCTATTGACACACATAACAACTTGGATACATCTCGAAGGCATGCTGAGTAAAAGAAGCTAATTTCAGAAGGTTATATACTGTATGATTCCATTTATATGACATTGTTAAAAAGAAAGAAAAAACTATAGTGATGAAGAACAGATGGATGGTTGCTAAGGAGGGGTTAAGGTGGGAGAATGTGTCACCTATAAAGGAACAGAAGAAGAGAGTTTTATGGGGTGATGGAGCTGTTTTGTATCTTGGTTGCAGTAGCGGTTACACAAATTTACACATGTTAAAATTCATAGAACTATACACATCCAAAAGTCAATTTTACTTCATGTTAATTTTAAAAATGAAATAAAAAATCCAAGTTTGTGAATAAGCAATGATGGCTAGAGTTCTCACAATTCAGCCAATAAAACAATTTAGTGTTTATATGATAATTATTACCAGAATAAATGATCATGTTAGTTGCTTTTATGTTGTTGTAAGCAGTTTCAAAATTAATAATTTTTAAAATAATAACCAAGACCTTTGGGATATTTTTAATAAAGTTTGGAAACGTTCTGCAAAAAAATCCCAAAAGTAATTGAGTCTGACTTGCCCAGGGTCACATGATCAAGAAAATACCCCTTTCAGAACTTGAATAGAGGTTTGTGACTCCAGCTCCCATTTTTCTTCCTGACATCCTTAAAGAGGCATTTATTGCTATACCCTGTGGCATCCACGACTCCGCAGTAGCGATGAGAGTCACAAACTAGTTTCCTGAGCAGGAACTCAGCTGACTGGGACAGGCTACATCCTCTCCTTCTCTCCCCACTGAGAAACTCAGTCTCTTCCCCCTGTTTAGAGCCCTAACTGAATACATCCCTCTCAACAACCTGGTAAATACACTTTTATGATAGTGATTCCTTACTGCTCAGAGAAGAAAAAAGAATCACTTAGAGTTAATTTTAGAGAAAATTAATAATATCAATAATAAAAAGTACTAATATGCATTGCTATTCTTTTAAGTCAAATTATATGTTGCTATAAACTAGACTTAAAATATGACTTTCTCTACTAGTGAAAGCCTTAATTAAAATGTTGTATTTTAATATACTTTTGCTACATAATATAAATTATTTCTCAGTACCTCAATTTTTGTATTCTTCCCTTTAATAATCTTTGCTGTGCACTGTTAAAGAGAAAGAAAATTGGTTATTAATAAAGGAGTGAACAGGTGGCTACACTGCTTCTAAAAGATCAGTACTGTAATAATTTCTTAATTATTATTATACTCTGTAAAGGTTTTTAAATACATGATGATATATTTCCTTCTTCTACTTCTGGCACCCTATTGCTAGTGGCATTACATTTCACTTCAAATAATAATTAATGAGAACTGAGGTATCTCTATACATTTTACTCTTCCTGTTTTAGTCTCTTAAGTAACCATTCTGTCACATTTGTTATGCAAATGCTGCACCACTGCATGTAATTTCAGCAATATGGGACATACCTCTCACAATGCCTTGAAGTACTTTTTTGGAATTAACATTTTATTCCTGAAAGCAGAATTTTCCATATGCCTTTCAAAGAAGCAGATGAAAGCTGCATAATTGCTCTGTTTTCATCAAGGTTGAACAAACCAATGAAACATTGAAAGTACCAGACAACGGAGGGGAAAAATAAGCTTGTCTTTCTTCTGGCACGCTGGTGTACGTGAAAGGGTGCTAAACGTACAATTAGATACAGAGTACCTGCCATCTCCTTAATAACCACCCACTTAGTCGGATAAGTGTCCTGCCTGTCCAGATGAGGCATCTGTTTGATTAAGGGAAATCATTCAATGTAAATGCTGGCCTATGTAGCCAATCAAAGACAGAGTCAGCTTGTCTATTATGGATCTGTCAATCTTGTCTGTTTGCTTATTAAAGTTTCTTTAGCAAACCCAGTGGCCTCCCTTTGGTATGCTAAGCAGACCCAAACGTTGCTAACATCTTGGAGTGAAGTCACCAGCCTTTGAATGACTCTGGGAGAGTCTACAAGCCTTCCCCAATTTAGCAAAGCGTTTTGTTCCAAAAGTTTGTTTGTAAGTCAGTTGTTTGGAACTTGAGAAGCATTTTTCCCATGGAAACAATGTTACAAATGGTGGGAAGGTTCCCAGGCCAGTCCACAAAAGCCTATTTAACCTAGAATATGGCTGGACTGCAGGGCCCATAGCACTAGAAAGCCAGTCACCATTAAGATGATTGTTTCTATGGGAAAATGTGCTCCCAGGGCTAATTGTGGATGCCAGCAGCAATTCCCCAGCCCTGTCTGGCCTCTGGCAGCCAAAGCCTGAACCCCCCCACCCCCGCCAGTTCTCTTCCCTTCAGGCCTGTAAGGTGGAAAGATAGAAAGTCCTGGGGAAATCAAAGAGGGGGATGTGGGAGATCCAGGGGCTTCAGGAGGAGATTTCTGTAGGGATAGGGTGGCCAGATTAGCAAATAAAAATATTGGATACCCAGTTAAAGTTGGCTTTCAGAGAAACAATGAATACACACACACACACACACACACACACACACACACACACACACACACACATATATATATATTTCCCATGCAATATTTGGGACATACTTACCCTTTAAAAAGTAGTTGTTTTTTATCTGAAATTCCGGAGTCTATATTTTATTTGGCAACCCCAAGTAAGGATCAGAGGCTTGATGGGTTGCCACTGTTGCAAGGACTCTGGAGCAGAAATGCAGGTGTTTGAGAAAGATGGAATCTTACAGGTCAGGGAATGCGTCTCCAGGGAAGCAGTAGAACGCTGCTGTTCCATGTAAATGAACATTTCAGATAACTGAGATTTACAGTCTTCAGTTCAAGAATGCTTTTGATTTGAGCTCTTTCAATTGGATTTCTTTCTAAAGCATTGTATTTGCTTCCTTGTCTTCTTAAAAGAGTGAACATAAATTCATCTTGATGATTTAAGAGTGACATTTTGACCTTGGGCAAATTGTTTCACCCCTCTGTGCCACAATTTCCTCATCTGTAATGAGGATAATATTACCTACCTCATTGTTTTGTTGTGTAGATTAAATCTGTTAATATGATATCTGTAAAGGGTTTAGAGTGGCGCCTGGATCACAATAAGTATTTTATAGGAGTCATTTATTGTTGTTGTGGATGTTATTTTATTGTCTTCTATTTTACCTACCCTCTCAGGAGCAATGAGCTCTGTGGAATTTCTTGTTCCAACATTTAATGGCCTCAGATAGCTTTTTCCTCATATATTTCTCTCATATATTTCTCTCATATATTAGCAATTACTTTTCTCTTTGTCTACATGCCTCTTGTTTCCAAACTGATGCCTTATTTTGTATAATTGATCACACTAAAACCTGAATTTGGTTATGGCTTCCCAAAGAGAACAGAATATAGATTTGGATATATTTAAAATAATTTCTCCAAACATTTTATGATGAAAATGTTCATTTTACAGCAGATCCCCTATGGTACACAGCCTTTTAAAATGACCTCACTTCAATGATCTCCACATTCTGATAAAGAGACTTTTGCATAATCCCTTCACCTTTAAGAATTTAATCACTTGCTTCTAATGAATAAAATATGGCAGAAAAGATGGGAGTGTCACTCTCAAAATTAGTCTACAGAAGACTGTGACTTCTGTCTTGCTGGCATTCTCTTGTCCGCTCACTGGCTCACTCTGAGGTAAGCCAGATGCCATGTTGTCAACTGCCCTATGGAGAGGCCCCCATATGACAAAGAACCAAGGGAGGCCTCTAGCCTACAGCTCACAAGGAATTGAATCCTGTCAACAACCTCCTGAGTGAACTTGGAAGTGGATCCACCCTCAGCCAAGCGTTAAAATGACTGAAGCATCAGTGACACCTTGATTGCAGCCGTGTCAGAGACTGAGCCAGGAGACCAGCTAAACGGTATCAAGGTTCCTGATCTACAGAAATTTCAAGGTGATGAAAGTGTACTGTTTGAAAGTACTAACTTTTGCCGTTATTCATTATGCAGCAACAGATATAATACACTTCAATATACCTATGTTCTACAATTGACCTTTTATTATACTTACTTTATTACTATACTTGCTGTATCTACCCATTTATCATCTATTTATTCACCAATATATTTTTATTTCTTGTTATCATTGTTATTGTTCATGGCTACTTATCTTTTTACTTCTAGATTGATGGCTATGTTAGAGATGCTTAAGGGTGTCAGAACACTGACTTTTGGATAATTAAAGTAATAGAGTGTTTGATTCTTCCTAAATTATGGATCAAATACTAATAATCCTATAACCCAGGGACACTGTCCAACAATTTAACCTTGAAAAATAAGGATGTTGCCTCTAAGCCATCCTTCTCACCGTACTTTGGGAATCTTTGTATAGTGCATTCATTTATTTGTTCATATTTTATTTTATTTTATTTTATTTTTTTTTTTTTTGAGACAGAGTCTCACTTTCTTGCCTGGGGCGAGTGCCGTGGCGTCAGCCTAGCTCACAGCAACCTCAAACTCCTGGGCTCAAGCGATCCTACTGCCTCAGCCTCC